>CM042221.1:26757679-26777679 GCA_023566465.1 Cottus gobio
CCGCCGGTGCTGAAAGCCCGACGCTGAGCAGGCCCGCGGCGGCGGACCGAGGCTGCGTCCACACACCGGAGGACTCCCCCCGCCTCGTCGCCGATGCCTCCTCGCCCTCCAGAGCAGACCCGAGCCGCGTCGTCTCGGATCAGCCCTGCGCATCCAAATCCCCCAAACTGAGGAGCAAAACGCCGAGAGGCGGCGAGACCGCGGCGGCGGCGAGCGGCAACAAGAAGAGCTCCAAAAGCACGATAGGCTGCGGACCCGGTTTCTGGAAGGAGGGATGCTTGCAGTCCGAGCTAATACAGTTTCATCTGAATAAGAGCCTGGGGAAGAAAGGGACCAAGATGCAGACCAAAGCAGCGTCACCGCCGACCTCAGAGCCGGAGCTGTCCCCCGAGCGGGACTGTCCACAGCCGGCCCCACCGCCAGACCAGATCCCACAAGAAGATTTTGAGAAGCTGGAGTATGAAAACGAGGACCTGAAGGTAAATTGCTAATATCCTACAACCCTGAAAATGAACAGATGCAAGTTGTTGTTATTAGCTTGTGCAATTGTTGCAGCTGTTGAATGATTAGCTTGCAGGTTTAGCTACACTCTTTACAAATAAGTGTTTAAAAGGCGGTGGTTTGATTGATTTCCTTCTGTGTTTTGCAAGACTGAAATCGAGGAGATGCGGGCAGAGATGGATGAGATGCGGGACACCTTTTATGAGGAAGACGCCTGCCAGCTGCAGGACATGCGCAGGGAGCTGGAGAGAGCCAACAAGAACTGCAGGATCCTCCAGTACCGACTGAAGAAGGCCGAGAGGAAAAGGCTCCGGTTTGCGGAAAGTGGGGAGGTGGATGGAGAGCTGCTCAGAAGTCTGGAGCAAGACCTCAAGGTGAGTCTGGGTGGGCGGAGCATCATTCTACCAGCATAACAACATCACATGCATCATCTGTCCGGGTCTCTCTCTCTCTCAGGTGGCGAAGGATGTGTCTGTGCGCTTGCACCACGAGCTGGAGAACGTGGAGGAGAAGAGGACCAAGACGGAGGACGAGAATGAGAAGCTGAGGCAGCAGCTGATACAGGTGGAGGTCACCAAGCAGGTCCTCCACAATGAGCTGGAGAAAACCAAAGAGGTGAAGAAGGGCTGATGGGAGTGTGTCTGTGTCTGCATGCTTATCAAAGTACAATGAAAGCTGTGGCCTGAATAAAAGGTGGAAGGTAAACGCCCCATGTGTGCTGTCATCAGCTGTAGTGGACCACGGAGAGGGGGAGATGGAGATATTGTGTTTTCATGGCGGTGCATTCCAGATTTATGTGCTGCTTTTTTTTTAAGATACGCATTCATACTACAAACATGACACAATGAATAATCTTCTTTGGGGTCTTTTTGTACTTCCAGCCTGCGCTGTGATTTGAATGTTCTACCAGAAATGTTCTCGAGGGTGGCTTTAAACAGTCCAGTTTCTTTCCAGTGAGCCTTCAGAGCTTCATAAACCTGGATGATGTCACTGCCTGATGTAACCACTGTTTCCCTGCAGCTCTCCCTGAAGAGAAAAGGAAGTAAGGATGGACAGAAAGCAGAGAGGAGGACGCCACAGACCCCCATCGAGGTGAGTCAGCATTTACACCGTTACATCATAAAGTCATGAACTTCAGTGGAGGTGCTTTTCACAATGAGGTTGTTTTTAATAACATTGTCAAATTACAACAAAATGTAATATGCAAATTTGAATTGAGTGAAAGTAGCACGAGGAGAAGCTTGACGACCACACATTACGATGTGAGGCGATGAAACTGATCCCAGGACTGTAGATTTATTTTTAAGCACGCGACCAAACTAATGAGAACTTACAAGAGTCATAGAAAGCTAACTGCTGTATTTTCTACCTCTGTTCTCTCTCCACAGGAAGAAAACGACGATCTGAAGTGCCAGCTGGCCTTCATCAAGGAGGAAGCCATCCTGATGAGGAAAAAAATGGCAAAGATTGACAAGGAGAAGGACCGACTGGAGCAGGAGCTGCACAAGTACCGCTCCTTCTACGGAGACGTGGACAGCCCTCTGCCCAAAGGAGAGGCTGGAGGCCCGCCCACCACCCGCGAATCAGAGCTGAAGCTCCGCCTACGCCTGGTGGAGGAGGAGGCCAACATCCTGGGGAGGAAGATTGTGGAGCTGGAGGTGGAGAACCGGGGCCTGAAGGCCGAACTGGATGACATGAGGGAGGACAGGTACTGTCATTTGTCAGCTTTTGATTATAGAAACAGAAGGAGAGACAACATGTAGTGAAGGAACAGCACAATACACCCATAGTGGGGATGCATGGTTTAACCTGCACAGTGAACCTCGGGGTAAATGAAACGTCACACTCCTCAATGCGTCCTTCCTCCTCTCAGTCTGGCGGCAGCAGGAGTGGACAGCGCCGGCATCGGGGGTCAGCAGTGCCGAGAGCAGGGCGAGGCGCTGTCGGAGCTGAGGCAGCAGCTGCAGCTGGTGGAGGACGAGGCCGAGCTTCTGCGCAGGAATCTAGCAGATGTGGAGGAAGAGAACAAAAAGGTAGATGTTTGGACTGAGCTCCTAAAAGGGACAATCTGCTCAAAAGGTCCAGCGTGATGTTGATGTAAGATCCAAGAACATAACTACTTATAGTGGGACAATATAGTAACAACTTCATAATTTGTATGGAAACGCTCCCCTTTAGTTTCTCTGTCTGCAACTGCTGTCTAATTTGTTCACTCTCTATTTTAAGCCTTAAGCATCTGGAAATCTTACATATTTCAAAATGGCAACAGACTGAAATGAAGATATGATATATATGTTTTCTGATATTACTTGCCAACTTAATGCTGTTTTCATTTCAGCAATGAAAGAAGTAAAGCGTCTCCCTTTTCCTTGAATGTGGTGATATTATTGGTATCTTTAGGCCTTTCGTTAACACTGTCTGTTATCTCATAGATACATAAGACATTAAAATGTATGAAGTAATACTCTGTTTCATCTTCAGGTGACGAATGAACTCAATAAACTGAAATACAAGGCTGGGTCCCATGAAGCTGGATCGAGACATGGAGGTTGGTTTGTCTTTCGTGAATCCGGCTGGCACACTTTAAGTCTCATTTGCAGAAGTGTTCCACTTTTCACCGTCGCCTCCTTTCCCCCCCAGGAGGAGGCGACCCCGCGAAAATAGAGGCCGTCCAGGAGGAGCTGAAAGCCGCACGGCTGCAGATAAACGAGCTGAGCGGCAAAGTCATGCAGCTGCAGTACGAGAACCGGGTGCTGCTCTCCAACATGCAGCGCTACGACCTGGCCTCCCACCTGGGCGTCCGCGCCAGCCCCCGAGACAGCGACGCGGAGAGCGACGGCGGGCGGGACGACGACACCCCCTCGGCCTCGGCGCCCTCCCCTCGCCTCCTGCCGCCCCATCGCAAGCGCGAGGGCCCCATAGGAGGGGAGAGCGACTCAGACGAGGTGAGGAACATCCGCTGCCTCACCCCGACGCGTTCCCTTTACTCACCTGCAGACAGCCGCTTTTTATCCAGAAGCCTGAAGGACCGCCAACAGATGATAGACATCCGCATGGAGGCGGAGCGGCTGGGTCGGACCATCGACCGGCTCATCGCCGACACCAGCACCATCATCGCCGAGGCCCGGGTCTACGTCGCCAACGGGGAGCTGTTTGCCAGGCTGGAGGAGGATGAGGAAGGTGGCAGGTAGTAAACACATGGAAGCGGTTGGAAGCCCCCCCCATCCCCCCGACCTCGCCCTTTGTTTCACCTCGTGCATTTCAAGCCATATTTCAAGCGCAACACACACTCTTGTGCTCCCCAGAATCAGAGAGCATGAGCTGCTGTACCGGATCCACGCCCAGATGAAGGCCTTCAGGAAGGAGCTGCAGGGCTTCATAGACCGGCTGGATGTCCCCAAGCAGGAGGATAAGCAGGAGGAGGAGCCGCTGTCTGTAAGCTGCCACTAACATATACATAACACATACATAATACATACATAACACATACATAACACATACATAACACGTACATAACACATACATCACACATACATAACACATACATCACACATACATAACACATACATAACACATACATCACACATACATAATACATACATAAATAACACATACATAACACATTCATAATACATACATCACACATACATAACACATACATCACACATACATAACACATACATAAATAACACATACATAACACATACATCACACATAAATAACACATACATAACACATACATAACACATACATCACACATACATAACACATACATCACACATACATAACACATACATAATACATACATAAATAACACATACATAACACATACATCACACATAAATAACACATACATCACACATACATAATACATACATAAATAACACATACATAACACATTCATAATACATACATCACACATACATAACACATACATAACACATTCATAATACATACATTAACCACTTTGATGATGCCACGGTCTCTAACTGGCTCTTTTCCTCCCAAACCTTTTCATTTCACCATCATCATCAAGATGTTCCAGCCCATTATTTTGCTGATCCTCATTCTGGTTCTGTTTTCCTCACTCTCTTATGCCACCATTTTTAAATTGGTTTTCCTTTTCACCCTGTTTTTTGTTCTGTAAAGCACACACCCTCAATATCGCATTGTGTACATTTTCATTATTATTATTTTTTTACTTATTCGTTTATTTCAGTTCTGTTATTTTGAACACGTCACATGAGGCCACTCAAGGTACAGGACATTATCATCCCATGTATGACCCGAGACACTCGGACGCTTTCAACATTTACCGGAGACCGAACCCCGAGGAGCAGCAGCGCCCCGCTAGGTGAGTCCAGTGATGAGCTTGTTGTTGACCACAATCTGTTCACGTATCCGGACTGTGTGGGCGTGTGCCTACTCTGCTTGATTGACAGCTGTCTCAGTTTCCTGTTAGTTGAAACTATTTTCACTCTTATACACATGAGAGTGTGTTATTGTTATAAATGAGTAAAGATCAAACATAATAACTGAAAACACCTGTGTGGGTGTGCAGGGCCTTACATTAGATTTGAAATGTTATGTTGTGGAGGAATGCAACTTTTTTCATTGTGTGTGTGTTTTGTTTTACACAACCTATACTTGAACAGTTACTGCTGCAAATGTGTGTTTATGAGGTATTCACATGACCGCAGCAATAATCTGGTTTATGAGCAGGACATTGTAAATACTGGTGTTTGTGTTATGACTGTTAAAACAATGCACATACACACACACACACACACGCACGCACACACACACACACATACCATGTCCTTCTAAACTGCTGAGTCATGATCAAACAACCACAATCATCCACATGTCCAGAGGGAATATGAACTGTGAGTTATGAATTGTGTAAAAAATGCGCTTGGGTGGGCCTGGAAAATAAATCAGGCCAGAAATAATCTGTTAAACCAACAACCTGACCACCAGGACTGGGGAGGAACTGGACCACTGCTTTCATCCCAGAGGTGGGATGTTTTTATGTCATGTATTAGGGCCAGCTGTGGAGAGAGAGAGAGAGAGAGAGAGAGAGAGAGAGAGAGAGAGAGAGAGAGAGAGAGAGAGAGAGGGAGAGAGAGAGAGAGAGGATAATGAAAGCATCATTTGAGCCCCAGCATTCCTTTCAGCTCTACCTCGGTGCTCTCGTGGCTGTTTTTTTTTTCAAGGACATTCAATGCAACATGTAGCTTTCCATCTTAGAGGAAGAGGTAAGGTCTCTTCATCCCAACGGCACGTGCATGCTTCAAGTGGCTTCAGGCGGAACACGTGGGTCATCGAGCGCCTCGCTGTTACACTATAACAATAATAATAATACATAAATAATATATAATACAGACTGTGGGTCCATAGTGGCTGGATTGTGTTATATGTTTTTAAGACCAATATAATCCCACCCCTCGTCTCCTTCCTCGTGATAATCATCATCCTCGTGCTAGAAGAGCAGACGAGACATGGCAGAAGGGTGAGAGTCCTGCAACGGATGAGGAACGAAGAAAGGTAAGGAAAGGAAAGGGAAGGAAAGGAAAGGAAAGGAAAGTAAAAGGAAATGAAAGAAAGAAAAGGAAAGGAAAAGAAAGGGAGTTTTTCCTGATCCGATGTGAGGTCCCGGGACAGGGATGTCGTATGTGTACAGATTGTAAAGCCCTCAGAGGCAAATTTGTATTTGTGATGTTGGTCTATACAAAATAAACTGAATTGAAAGGAAATGAAAGGAAAGGAAAGGAAAAGAAAATTAAAGAAAGGAAAGGAAAGGAAAGGAAAGGAAAGGAAAGAAAAGGAAAGGAAAGGAAAGGAAAAGAAAATTAAAGAAAGGAAAGGAAATGAAAGGAAAGGAAAAGAAAATTAAAGAAAGGAAAGGAAAGGAAAGGAAAGGAAAGACAAGGAAAGGAAAGGAAAGGAAAAGAAAATTAAAGAAAGGAAAGGAAATGAAAGGAAAGGAAAAGAAAATTAAAGAAAGGAAAGGAAAGGAAAGGAAAGGAAAGGAAAAGAAAATTAAAGAAAGGAAAGGAAAGGAAAAGAAAATTAAAGAAAGGAAAGGAAAGGAAAGGAAATTAAATGAAATGAAAGGAAAGGAAAGGAAAGGAAATGAAAGGAAAGGAAAAGAAAATTAAAGAAAGGAAAGGAAAGGAAAGGAAAAGAAAGGAAAGGAAAGCTAACCATCTGCTGTTTCTACATTAAAGGTAATGAGTGCACACGCGCCTGGTCCGCAGCAGTAGTGCAGCAGTGCTTTGTGTTTCACTCCATCTCCTCTATGACGGGCTGAGTGTCTGCTATGGGTTCAGCTGGTGTCCTGCAGGCCACTGGGGCAGCCTGCTGGTTACTGGGCGCTGCGCTGGTTGCAGTGGGTAAAAATACTCCCGCTGCTCTTACATCAGTGCGCGCCGGGATATTTTTGGGAACTTCTCTGGAGTGGTTCCTGCTGGTCTGGTCGCCAGCGCTGGACCGTCGCCCGCAGCTCTGCGAGGGGAGACGACGCCGTGCGACCCGAGATGTGAACACGATGCGGGGGGACGATGCGGGGCGGCGGCAGCGGGGACGTCAGTGGGAGACGAGATGATGACTAGGACCAGGGATCCGTGGGGGCTCCGTGGGGGCTCCGGCACTCAGCGGCCCGGCCCGGCGCCTGCGTGAGCACAGCGGGCACCGCTGCCCCGACGCGGCTGTGCGGCTCACGGGGGACTTGGCCGGGTGTGGATAACTTTACGCACGCGACCGGTCACCGACTGAAACAAAACAACAACAACAAAAAACAGATTGCAATGTGTGTTGAACTGTATCAGAAATCATTTCAACTCGTGAAATGGATACTTTTGTGTTTTAAAAGTAGTTTTTTTTAAATGTGGAGCGCGTTTATGAACGGCTCGGGGATGCACGGCGGGGGCGGAGCCGGTGGGGGCTACGTCCCGTCTCAGGGATGGGAGTTTGTGCCGTGCTCCGGGATGGATAGGGCGGCTAGAGGCAGGGGGAAGAGCCGCAGCCCGTCGAGGAGGATCTCCTCCCCGCCCACCGTCTTCAGTCACATCTACGACTCCCAGTTCGGCGCCTCACCGGGCGGAGGGCACGGCGGAGCAGGGACTCAGCTGGAGATCCTCAGGGGACAAATGTGGCCGGGTCTCGAACCCCTGCAGCAGCAGCAGCAGCAGCCAACACAACACACGAGGCTCAAAAAGAAAGTTGAGGATTTGAAAAAGCGACACGTTCAGGATAAGGAAGAGTGGATGCGCGAGAAGGAGTCCCTGTTGAGAGAAGTAGCTGACATACAAGTGATTGCACATATTTAATACCCCTTCTGAAAGCTAGAACTATACCTCTGTGTGCACATGCATTGTTCCTTTCTGTCGCAGTGGCACGTCTATGCCCTCACATGTAACATGTGATACGCTGTGATGCAGCAGTAAGCATCATTTAGTAAAACAGGGCTAGTTCTTCTTCGGTTAACAGGATGCACACTGTTTCCATGCAGGGAGGCGAGAACAGGAGGATTCTGCTGGAACTGAAGACCGTGCTGGAGGACGTGCAGTTGGAGGTGAAGAGAGAGGAGGAGAAGAGGAGCGAGCTGCAGCTGCAGTACACCAGAGACAGATGTGCCTGGGAGCTGGAGAAGGCCGAGCTCAAATGCAGGATTGCACAGGTAACTGGGCGAGGATGAAGTGATGTATGATATGTGTTTAAAGTTGTATTCAAAAGCATGCAAACAAATACAGTTCAGACTGTTTGTGTTAGAACAATGTACGCTGTAAAGCATGCTTTATGGAAATTCATATCTTGTTTCTTGTGTTTATTATGTTTATTTTCTGCATGTGTGCCTCTAGTTTGGTGTAAATTGGGATTACCACGTTTTCCACCCACATTGGTGATTAGCTGCCTAATTAGTTGTTAGATGTGTAAAACTGAGTTTCACACAAGAGCACGACTGTAAATATGGTGTTTATCATACCACGTGTTCATATATTTCTTAGAAATAGGTTGTTTAGCATGTAAAATGGGAATAGCAACAAACCTGACTGCTTTTAAGTCTTTTATCTATAATTAATAAATGAACCGAGGCCCCAGGAGTTAACCCTGTGGCACCCCACCTCACATGGCAGGGTGATCCGTCCTCTGGCCTCCATCCAACTTCAGCCTCAGTTTAGACAAAAGATTTGCGGCGAGGAGACGTTACTGTTGCTCAGCCAGACAGACGCCCCACTTGGCTTTTTAGCAGCTAACTTTTTTAACCTTTCGTTGCCTTGGACTGTTACGTGTTCTTTAAATGACTGAGTTAAGTTTGCATACCGGGGCCTTGCTGTGTCAGGAACACCTGAAGGACCACGCAGGCTATTCTGGCTTTAGGGATTCAGCTTATTTTCTGGTGATATCAGAAGATGGATTTTGATGCTGGGACATTAGCTCAGAGTCAGATGTCTGTCTTTGTCTCAGTCCTCATCACGTCTAGTTTTCTGTGATGTGGTGACCACAGTGTCTTTATCTGCTCCTTGAACCCGTACGATGCCCATCAGACTCAAACTGCTTGGCCGAGTCCTCCGTCCTCAGAAGAGACATGAAAAGTAAAATGATTCTCAGTGAAGCAGTAATGTGGAGCTGGACACACGATGACACAGGAATGTAACGTAGTAAAATGCTTTTCCCAGCACCGATGGTTTAATGCCGTAAAGCCGCTCCCTCCGTGTGAGTCGGTGGCACACGGTTCAGCTCCTCGTTGTCCTGCTGGCTCTGGGCCTCCTCGCGGTGACAGAGAGCCGAATAAAAACAGACTTTTACTGGTCTGTTTGCTTTTGTAAAGCCCATTGTAGCTGTGGGAGACACACACACACACACACACACACACACACACACACACACACACACACACACAGTCTATATTTGACTCAGTTGGGTGTTATTCGCTGCTTCTGAGTCTCTGAATTGTTGATCGTTTTGTTTCTGTAATATTTTTGGCAAAGTGTGTGTGTGAGAAATGTGCACACACACACACACACACACACACACACACACACACACACACACACACACACACACACACACACACACACACACACACACACACACACACACACACACACACACACACACACACACATTTCTATTTGCATTGCACACACAGACCCAGGGGATCGTCTTGGAGTGAAGCCATGCTGGGGGAGGTTAGCTCTGCTGTAAAAGTTGCTTTGTCTTGATGCCACATCCTGCCAGTTTATAGCGTTTTCTTCTTTAAATGTTCACAACGTGCTGATCGAGGGTTGATCACCAGGTTCATGATGCATCAAGATATGGTTTTATGAAATAATTCACAGCTTAGAAACCAAATGACTACATGACAGACTGTACAGACCTTTAGCTTGTATCCCTGATGGGCAGTAGACATGGGACAGGTCTATAAACAACACTTAGATAAAGAGCTGATAATCCATAACCTATAATCCATGCAATTCACTTATTAACGCTATATTTAGACAACAATGAGTATCTGACAATCAGACTGAAATCCTATTTTGTTTAACTTTTTTAAATGCATATAATGCATGGAGGTCACTGCAGGAGCATCAGCAGAGGTCTGATCCCACTCAGAGGCTTCACTGTGCCGGAGCAGAGAAGATGGAGGCGCTGAAGGTGGAGCAGCTAACGGTCTGAATACCGGTCCAGAATAGATTTGGAAAGTGACTTTAGAAAGGGTGCATGTATGAGAAGATACATGAATCATACAAAGCAGTACGAGCAGAGGGAGGCGGCCAGAACACTGCAGAGGGTTAACAAGCAGCCAATCATAGAAACAGTGTGTGTGGACGGGTGGTGGATCCTGAAGGACCGAGTGGGGGATCCTGAAGGACCGAGTGGTGGATCCTGAAGGACCGAGTGGTGGATCCTGAAGGACCGAGTGGTGGATCCTGAAGGATCCTGAAGGACCGAGTGGGGGATCCTGAAGGACCGAGTGGTGGATCCTGAAGGATCCTGAAGGACCGAGTGGGGGATCCTGAAGGACCGAGTGGTGGATCCTGAAGGATCCTGAAGGACCGAGTGGGGGATCCTGAAGGACCGAGTGGTGGATCCTGAAGGATCCTGATGGACCGGGGTCCAGTGTGGGACTTTTGATGTCCTCATCTGTGGGAGTCGAATCCACCGAGTGCTACATAAACGCTTCATAATTGAAGTTTCTTGCATAAAATGTCCATATTGTTACATATAGTTGTGGTTAGCTCCCAGCGTTGGTCCCTTTGCTGTCATGTGATTGGTCCAGAGACTGAAGCTCTAAACAGTTTCACCACATCATGTATCATTTGGCTTATTTGATACTGACGTTTACTTTCTATACGAGACTTTCTTCTAATTCTTCTAATTGCAAATGAGTTAAAGAAGCATCAACAGAGCTGGTTCTACTCTTGAACTTTAACTGCACACCTTTCTGGACTCAGGCTGTGAATGCAGTGTTTGTTGTCTCCACCTCTTTAACCGCTTCTACCCTCAAATACCAAGAACGCCTCCAAGGCGGTGGTCTTCGGCCAGATATTCTCCATATGCATATTTCTCCACACGCCACTGATTTATGAATGCTGCTAGCAGCTAGGAGACATCTCACTCTGCCTTAGCAGCCGCCTCCCCCCCCCCCTCCACCTCCCCCTCCCTCCCCCTCCTCCTCCCCTTGGAATGTGACATTGTGCCTGCTATTTATAGCCGGTCCCCGTGGTGACACAGTTACCTTCATATCCACTTGTGACAGACAGGACGTCCACGAGCAGCAGGAGTGGGCTCCTTGAGAAAGGTGTGTGTGTGTGTGTGTGTGTGTGTGTGTGTTGTCCCTGAGCTGGGTGTAATGATGTTGACCTACGTCCTTGTTTGTTCCTGCAGAGTTTCCGCTTGAGAAGACGCTTCCAGCTCTTTTATTTTGACTCTCTTATTTATGTCCTTTCACTATTTGTTTTCATGTGGATGCTCGTGGTTGGCACCATCAGCACCGTCAGCACCGTCAGCCTCCGTCTGTAATTGTGGAGCAACGAGCCGCAGACAGAAAGGGTTTGTGTCGCTGCTCCATAATTTCCTGACCCCGGGCCACAGGCAGGAATAGCACCGTGACCTGGGCTTGTAAGGAGGCTCTGGTCTGTGACTGAACACTTTAAATAACACAGTCAGGCATTCTGCCCACACACACACACACACACACACACACACACACACACACACACACACACACACACACACACACACACACACACACACACACACACACACACACACACACACACACACACACACACACACACACACACACACACACACACACACACACACACACACACACACACACACACACACACACAGACCACAGAGAGCTCAGATCTATGTAAAGAAACACACTCTTTAAATACGTAGAAAGAGGAAAGCCTCTAAATCCGATCCTTTCCTTGTATCATCTCATTGAGCACATTTCAGATTAGCGTTGCTAACGTTATCTTATCTGGAGGTCCAAGTCAGACCCCCAAGACTTCAATCTTTCATGTTTTAAAATTCAGTTTTTAAGCCTTTTTCTTTCCTGACAGTGAGATCTTGAGGGTTAAAGTTCTGGCTGCCACACAGTGAACCTAACAAGGGGAAAGCCCGGGGTATTTCACTTGAATGGGGCATTCAGTTATATTCTCATTGAAACAAAAATTACCAATTGAACCAAACACAATCGGCATGTTTGTATTATGTTAAAAGGAATCAGGAGTTCTGTTTAATTTGTGTTGAGAGATCCTCTTTGTATGAATCTGTATAAAAAACCATGGAGTATCATCTGAACCGAGGCCACGTGCGTCCTCTGGATATTTAGCTGCATCCTGCCCCGCATCCTGTAAGGGAAGTACCGTAGAAAACAGAGACTTGAACCCGTGAGCCCTCTCTCACAGGAAATCTTCATCTTCCAATCCTCTCTCTCTTTTCTCTTCCATCCTGAACCCACTCACACTCGTCCCCGTGCTGCATTATTCCTCCACCTTCTCTTCCTGCCCCTCCTACATTCCTTTAATTCCACCTCAAACTATTTATTTCACTCTTGCCTTGCTGGACTCGTCATCTGGCTCTCGTCCTCTTTTTTTTCCTCTGAATTCAATCTGTCCACTGACTGTTTTCTCCACTGTCTCTCCCACTCTTTCCCTTTCCACCTCCCTGCTGCCTCCTCCTCCTCCTCCTCCTCCTCCTCCTCCTCCTCCTCCTCCTCCTCCTCCTCCTCCTCCTCCTCCTCCTCCTCCTCCTCTGGTTCTTCCTCTTCAGTTGGAGGCTAGAGAGGGCGCTGGCTTCCTCGGTGCTGGGGTCCAGTCCGCATCAGGTTCTGGCTCCGCGGCTCCGCGGCAGCGCGGCGAGCCGGCGACGCTCCGCCGGGAGAGGGAAGAGCAGCGGCGGCTGCTGGCCGACACGCACTCAACAGCCATGGACCTGCGCTGCCGCCTGGAGCACAACGAGAGGGACTGGATGAGGGAGAAAGCTGAGCTGCTGGAGAGGTTCGACCTGGAGAGGAGGGAATGGGAGGGCCAGCTGAAGGACATGCAGAGGAAAATAGAAGTGGTGAGGTGCCCGAGTGAGACTGCTTTGTCTTGGTTCATTACTTTGGAGTTACAGTTGGCTTTAGGTCAAAGCTAGGGAACGACTGGAGGAAGGAAAACTCTGGAAAGTCTTCTGAAAAGACTTCTCTCCAGTTTTCTTGAGCATGAGCTGTGGCTTCGGGCGCCGTGAGCAGCTCCCTCCTACACATCCTGTCCTCCAGCAACGCTGTCAAAACAATATCAGTGCAGCTGCAGAGTTGGAGGGAAGGAAGGAATGGAAGGAGGGCGAGGGCGCCGATATCTGTGTGTAGTTAGACGGACGGGGATGGAGGCAGCAACACAAAGAGAAGCTGTGGTGGTGAATCATCCTTCTCGTTTGAAGACTTCACCGTCAGCCTCAGGAACTGGTTATACGCATTTTCCATTATGTGATAAAACCAAACAGTCAATTGACTTTATTTTAATAAGCAGATGAAAAAGTTGCTCGGGTTAAAATGGGGGAGTTGGACGAATATAAGTGGATAAGATCGAGAGAGGGAAGTCACTTCCAGCACATGAATGGACCAAAGAGAGAGTTAAAGTTAAAGAATGAGATGTGAAGTCCAATCTGACATCCTGGAGGAGCAGATCAGGGTTCTGAGAGGAGCTGAAGCTCTGAGGAGAGAACATGTGGCTCTCATTTGCCCGTCCGAGACCAGAAAATGAGAGAGGGAAACAGCGGAGGAATAAAGTGATGGGAAGGGAGCCCAGTCGGCATGAAATAGAAACTATTTTGGGATCTCACTGGAGGAGGTTAGAGGTTATCCAGTTTTATTTGAAAGAAAAGTTTTCTTTTGAATCCTCTGGTCTATAAATGTCATGAGACTCGTTGCTGTGCTGTCTCCACTTCACGTCATCCCAAATTAGTTTGAGGGACTGTGTGTGAGTGTTGTTCTGTTAGTGTAATCATGTTATGCCATTCTTTGTGTTGTCATACAGACACTCACTGAGACGAGTTAAATATATGCCCCTCTGAACACCATACACTCACTCGCTGTACCTTTTTGAGCTAATAAATAATATAAAAGTTCCATAAATCTTTTATTTTTCAGTGTATTTGATTGGATATGATATTGTGCATGCTCATTATTTGCCAAATCCAAAGTAAAATGTTCCTCTCCACCTTGGGTCCATCTCTAGCTGTACTGTGACGTGAGGACCAAGCGGCAGCTGAAGGCCGGCGGTGAAGACCGGCCCAGCAGCCGCTCCTCCAGCACCGGCTCCAGCCTGCTCAGCGACAACCAGCCGGTCAGCGGCCGCAGCAGCCGGTCGGAACCGGTCGGACCTTTACCGGGCTTTGTTGGCAGAGATGGTCACCGCTCCGGCTGCTTCCCAGCAGACGGCCTCTGTGGATGTGATGTTGGTGCTCGGTCCACTGAGAAGGACCGTTTAAAAGCTGAGCTGGTGGAAGGGTTCAGGTCCAGAGGCAAGGAAGCCGAAGTACTGCCACAGAAACACGTCTCGAACGGCCATGAGGTCAAGACCCATGTCCATCCTGAAGAAAAGCCTCTCTGGGAGCCGGGTTACGGCAGCGACAAGAAGAAGAACACGACCGCTCTCAATGCTGTGAGTGAACTGTACTGTCTCCTCTGTGACCCTCTTTGTCTGAATAGATAACCCTCTTCCCTCAAGTCCAGGTCTTACTCTGCCAGCAGGTCTCATGGGTTTCTGTCGCCCCTCTTTGTGTCTCAGGCTCTGAAGGAGATCGCCCGGGTAAGTGAGGAGCTCTGCAGCTACCAGGATGAGATCAGGAAGAAGAGCGGGGATAAGAGGTGAACTCCGTTAGCTTCCTGACGTCAACATGGACTATGATGCCTGCTCCTGTTAGGTCCTCATGTCTTTAGGGTTAATGCGTTTCACTGTTTCTTCCTCTTCAGGAGTCGGTCTGAGTCCCCGTCTGAGGGCAGCGAGCTGGTGTTCGGCCTCGATAAAACCCGGTTGCAGGTCGATGAAGCTCCCTGCGACCTGGGCCAGATTTACGAGGACCTCCGGGCCTTGGAGAGGGAAAACTGGATCACCTTGTCACCACAAAACACCTGGAGGGCAGACGGGGGGCCGAGCAAATCCCGGACCGCAGACTTTGCTGATCCAGAAACCCTCAGAGACACGATGGCCGGCCCTGGGTTGCCCTCTGGGATGGATACAGACGGTCCGCCCATCCCGCCCCGCTCCTCCTCCTGGAACCTCAGCTCCCCCACTTTTCCGGACACAGAACTTTACATCCCAGAATCCCCGGTGATGACAGCGAGGGCGTGCCACAGTCCCTGTGCTCTCGTGGACAAGAAGGGTAGCAGCCCGTCCGTCGTCAGGAAGTTCGAGGCCATGCTGCAGGAGAATGAAGGGAAGGTTCTGATAGACGGCGTCGTAACTCCCTGCTCCGGGCCCGCTAACCCCGGATGCGTTAACAGGGGCTGCTGCCACAATCGCTGGTCCTGTGATGCGAGCAGGTTCACCAGCAGTAAGCTGTCGGCATACGGGACCGTGCAGAAGAGCTTCTCTGAGGTCAACATACTGACGGCCGCCAAAGGCTCGCGCTCAGACTACTGGCCTGCTGCCGGCAGCCTGAGGAGCCCGGAGCTGCAGATACCTCCGACGGTCACAGAGCTGCCTTTGGATCTGCTCCTGTCCTCCCTTGAAATACCGCCCGCCGGCCCCGAGCTGCAGGGCTCCAGAAGAAACATAACGCTGGAGCAGAAGACAGCCGAGTTCAACAGAACTCTGTTTCAGGCCGAGATGGGCCGCGGCGTAGAGAAACCCGACAGCTGTTCTCCAACCGGGGCACCAGATGAGATCTTACCCCCCATGGAGGACAGGGTTCAGCCGCTCTGTACCGGGGTCACCACGGGCGCCGTGGGTCTGCGTCCTGAAATCACGTTATCTCAGAACCCCGAGGTCCAGTCAAGGCGAACGAGATGCGGTGCTGAAGGTCAAGAGGTCAAGATGAAGCATGGAGTCCCTGCTGAGCTTTCATCCTCGGACCAGCCTCAGACTGGACCCAGGGAGACCGTAGCCTCTCAGAGTCCTGCACACCGTTGTGAGGTTAAGCTCAAAGGTCAAGCAGCGAGCGGCCCGTCCAGGAAGGCACCGCCCCGAGCGGAGGCTCTGTTTTCTGAGCCAGTCTTGCTGGGTCACGGTGTGGATCCCCACGGAGCGAAGCCTCAGTCGGCCAGAGTCGGCGTCTCGGCCCAGCAGCCCCGCCACGTCTCGGTTCCTCCTTCCCAGCCGGACTCCTGCAGACCCGGGCCTCGAGTGATGCACGAGCACCCCTGGAGGGCCCTGACCCTGGCTGCGTACCCCCGGCCCGAGGGGTCCAGATCCAACTACGGGGCGGTGGAGAGGATTCTGAAGAACTATGAGAGCGCAGCCCGGGCTCAGCAGAACCAGAACCAACCCAACGAGATGGATTGTAGTCCTATCGCCGGTGCCGGGCAGGCGGACATCGACCCTCCGGCCTTACCGCCCTCTCTGAGACGTGCAGCGCTCAGCAGCCAGGCGGCTGTGCAGGAGGGGCATCCAGCGGTGGAGGTGGGTCCAGTCTGTACACGGGCTTTCCCCCTGCCTCTCAGCAGCTATATTCCCTGTACAGATGTTAACGTTTAGAGGCTCCAACATGATAATGCTAAAATAAAATGTAGGCCAGAATGTATATCTGTAGCCAATCACACAGACCCGGTGACTCACATGTGGTTCTGTTTCATTGTGAAACACTCGGCTTTGCCCTTGACTGAGGACAGCTCCGGTGGGAATGTTGTTTATTTCTGGTATGTGCTGAGACAGAAGCGGGCCAGAGCCTCCGTTACGATCGGGGCCGCTCCGCTGCTTCAGGGCTCCCAACAAAAGGAGCGGGCGGCCCGTAAAGAAAGTACTGAGCAGGATATTTATCGCCCTCCACAACATGCCTGTCTTTCATCTTCCGGTCCTTCCATGGGGCCTCGCGGTGGAAGTGTTTTTCTGGCCTTTGTGTAGTAATTATAGAAGTGTCTGCGAGAAGCCCGCTGACTCGATGCCCTGAAGGCGTTACGCTGCTTTAAAGTCCTGCAAATGGTGGAGGAATCGTGGGAGCCAAGTTTTATTTGAACGCTTTAGTTTAACCTCACGAGGAGAACATGAGGACTGAGAGTCCAGCAGAACCACGAGTACGGCGCTCCTCTCGGGTGCTTCTCTCTCCACTAGAAGGAATAACATCTACTTGTGTTCCTGTTTGAAATATGCCTGTTGTTCCCCTCCAGGGCCGAGAAGACTTCAGATGGGACTCGTGACAACATGTAAAGTATCCGAGTGTGTGGACGTAAACGATGGGCGGACGGGGTTAATCCTAAATGTTAATCCTTTCGTTTCTCCTCAGGAGAACCACGAGACCTCGGCCTCCTCGGTGCAGAAGAACTTCTCCAGGCCGGCCCGGCCCGCCCACCGCCGCCTGCCCTCCCGATGGGCCGGCCGCCTCCCCACCTCCTCCTCCACCTCCTCCTCCTCCATGTCCTTCACCCTCCATAAACACAGTTCCTCTTTTTCCTACTCGCACGCCATTCACATGGAGACGGTCATTGTTTGACCTCCAGCGCTGACCTCTGGTTGTACATACCCCCCACACACACACACAGGCTGCTCCCCCTCTCCTGCAGAAGTGCTTTAATTGTGAGTTCACCAACTCACCAAGTAGAATGTATGAGGCATCCAGCCGAGGATGCAGGCGGGGGATCTGAAGCAGCTTCTTCAGCCCGGTGAGCCTCAGAGGAACCTGAAAACCGCTCTGGATTCTAGTCTAGACTAGTGTAGCCTTGCAGATCCGCCAACAGGCCTTCCCTGACTGCTTCTGCTCCACATACTGTGTTTACACCACGTGGTCATAGTCCGATGATCCCAGATCTTCCAGAACGGTGTATCTAACATGTTCTGTATTGTGTGTGCAACATGTCTTTCATGTTGCACACACAATGTGCAGCATCGGGGTCGAGGCGTGTGTGCTCTGTACCTTGTGACTGAAACACTTTGCTTTACATTCTTCATTACAGTGATGCAGAGTTCTTTTTTTTTTTATAACTTTGTACCAAAGGCTGGTTTCTTTTTATGCATTTTCCTGATTAGAAAATGAAATACATGGTTTGTAACAGCTGTCCCACCCGTTGCTGATGTTTTCAGATCAAAACGTGTGTTGAACCTTCTCGAGAGACGCTTTCGTGCATAGATAACGACGCTTATGAGAAACAGATGGCCTTTTTCTACTTTTACTAATTCTGAATGGTCCCATATCAGAGTACTGCAGTCAAAGTGATGAATACTATGATGAAGGTGATGCCTTTGTTGTTCTTTTTGAGTAATAAACATAAGGACTCACATATTTCTCCTCTCCTTTCCCATCACACACACCAAAGTACCGACATGTGCACCTTACTTTACATGATGCTGTGCGGCTGAATGTTACACTTCAAATAAAACACACTAAACATGATTTATTTCTGAAGCGTGACTGTGAAACAGGAGCATCGACATGAAGCCCTGTTTACAAGTGGAGTAACCAGTTTCGTCGTATCTAACTTTTGCATTATGATTATTATTTTGTTGTCATATTATGCACATATATGAAATAGAGCTTTTAACTCATGCTTAGCAGCAGCTGAAAAGCACCCGGGGAGCCACTAGGGGTTCAGAGTCTTACTCAAGGACACTTTGACATGCACACTTTGGGGAGACCGGGAATCGAACCGTGTACCTTGTGGACGACCGCTCATCCCCATGAGCTACAGCTCCAATAACTGAATTTACAAACTACAAACTCAGGCGACCTCGCCCCAGGGCAGCGCTCTTCAATCCCACAACAGGAGCGACAGTTGAATAACGTCAATCAAACAGCCACATTTGTCATGTGACCAGAAGTCTCTGGTGACAATGTGAGCGATGGCCGCCGGCCTGCGTGACAACACGGGGCCCCGCCCCTCGCTTTGATTGCTCGCTGCATGCTCGGTATGCACGCTCCCCTCCACCAAGGCTTCCACACGCCTCTTTCTAAATGTGTGGGTTCAGTTTGCGTCAGAGGGATATTTGTGTTTGTGTCTCCGACATGAAAACACCTATCCAGAACACACACACACACACACACACACACACACACACACACACACACACACACACACACACACACACACACACACACACACACACACACACACACACACACACACACACACACACACACACACACACACACACACACACACACACACACACACACACACACACACACACACACACACACACACACACACACACACACACACACACACACACACAAAACATTAAGGCACGCACGCACGCACACACAGGTTGCAGGCTTAAAGTGCCGAGTCTGGAATGCCGGCCTGGGAGGATTCCCACCGACCTTTTTGAATTCCTTCCCCACTTTTAAATAGAACAGAGGTTCTTCTGAGGATCCTTTCATGTTTGTGGTACAGTCATGGATAATATATATATATATATATAAGATTAAAATCACTGTATATTAAATAGCTAATCCAAGTAATAATAAAAGACAAAAGTAATAAAAGACAAAACCCCTTTTTCTACACTTCTGTTGTGGAACCAGAGGCGTTCAAGGTCCAGGAAGAAAGTTAGGGCATTTTGGCTCTCAGCGGACCTAAACCTACGGTTCACGAAATGTGCACTAAATTAATTACTAAAACTATTTAACTTAATTTTATCAAAGTCAAACTTTGCAGAGATACTGTTAACACATTGTGCTATTTTATAGTAGAAAAAAGCAATGATATGCATAATTAAAAAGAGAAAATACATCCTTAAAATTATTTTTCTGAATGTTTTTTTCCTTTCTTGTGTTCTTTCATCAACCAATAAATCAATAACACATATACTGCTATATGAACATCTTAACTAGTCTCACAT
>CM042221.1:26785179-26792679 GCA_023566465.1 Cottus gobio
CAGCATAAACACACTATGTGGTCTCCAAAGAAATAAAGAGGCTGTATTGAATACTGTGAGGATATTATGGGTTAGATTAGCTGCAGCGCTCTGGTTCAACCCATTCTGATCGTACTTAAGAAACCACAGTGACGTGTGTGTAATTAAAGTCTTGTTTTGGATGCTTTGTTATAAGAAGAATAGATATTAAATATTTCAGCCCCGTATCCAGTGATTATTTTTCATCCTCCTTATAACAATGTATTGTGGTATTGTGGAGAAAAAGGAATGAAATAACTTTCTAGTTCTTACGCAACACTTAATATATATTTAAGTAAAGATACACAACTGACATGTAATCTATCGCATTGTGAAATATAATATATCAATAATCAGGGACAACACCAAAATGTAATTTTAGGATGATGAAATGACAATTTATTCTTAAATTACAAACCATGTAACAAACAAAGTTGCAAAGCAAGAACTGTTCCACAAACTATTCTTCAGAATGAAAGATCTAAGACCGAGCTGATGAAAGCATGTAAGAAATATAAAAATGACATAACTGGAAATCTCTGCCGGGTGGCCAATAGCAACCTCAAGGTATTGTTCTCCGACGTGGCACAGATTCACAACATAAGGTACACAACAAAACAAAAACATGTACTCAAACTCATCATCATCATCATCATCCGGCCCACCAGTAGTGTTTACGTAACTCTCTCTTCAAACATGCACGAATCACAACCTTAGAAACACCAATTGAGAATACTTCAGAACACGTATGAGGTCACGGAGCCTCAGCAGCTCCAACAAGGAAAACACAGATACTTCACATTCAAATGCCAATTATTTAAAAGCCGGGGAAAAGGTTCAAATTAATTCAATATGTACTTCTATAACGCACATTAATTTCAAACAGGATTTGTAAATCGATACAGATTTTAAAGAAGCTGCAGGTTAGTTGCAATCAAATGAAAGGTAAACCATCGCAGAGCCAGATATTCCTCTGGAGTTACAACGTTGTCGCACATTAATTAAGAAATTGAAATTCACACGTTGCTGCAGAGCAAAGTGCTTCTGTTTCCTTTATCTGGATAAACGACTCTGAAATGACATCATCGGTTCAACCTGGAGGTTGGGAACTAGTTAATATCGAGGATTAAACTCTTTGCACGAGTAGTCGGGTGACTTGAGCTCCGAGGAGCCCGTCGGGTGAGTGCTGTTAGCTGAGAGAGTTAAAGTGAAGATGATTAGAACAGCTGTTCGTGGTAATGATGAAGACACGGCTCCGTTTCCCGGAGTAACATTTCTCCCACAAACCCTCTGGGTGGGAGGATAATCAGTTCCATCACAGACCTCTGACAGGCAGGTGGAACGTCATTTTTACCTTTTTAATTTCCACTTTTGTGAAGAAGAAAAAAATAAAACCTGATATGCCTGCAACCAAAATGGCAAAAGGTGAGCAGACTGATGGCAGCTACGAGTATGTTACCTCACAGGTGATGTCACGGCTCACAACAACATAATCACCCGACTCATTCACGGGCTGTGCCTCCCATCTCAAAGAACAGGACTTCTTCTTCTCTATATAGTGGATGAGACCAAAAACAAAAACATACAGGTTCATCCAGATTATTGTGAGCAAAATAGAGACACCAAATCTGATTGGCTAAAATTGAGTTGGGAGTTTGTTATGTTTATTTTCTCTGTTACCGAGCAATAAACCCAAATCCGATCTGTGACCGACAGCATACGGCGAGGAATAAATTAATGAAATGTAACATAGCAGTTTGGTGATGAGGGCACAGAGGATGACTTCACACTTCAGTCACTGTGCACTGGCCGTCGGGCATTCTGGACCTTCCACTGCTACTGGATGGAGGCGGCGAGGCGGACTCGGCACCAGGAGGGGATCTGTCCTCTGGATTCAGTCTTTGCCTCCGTGGCCTATCCTCCCAGGGCTCTACGTGCTCTGCATCTCCCCCCTCTTCATCCTCCTCTTCCTCCTCATCGTCGCTCCAGTCTCCAGAGCCAGACTCATCCACAGAGGTGTGAGGGTCAGAGGACCGGGAGGGCGAGACCTCCTCTTCCTCGTCTTCTTCCTCTCCTTCCCCAGCCTCAGACCGCTCATGAGAAGGTGTGGGTCCAGGGCTGATTTGCAGTTGGGAGAGAGTATCCTCCAGAGGGGGGCAGCCGCCGCCCGGCTGACCACCGAGGGAGGTGGGAGGCCTGGAAGCGGCTGGGGGGGCTACACCAGTAGAGGGCATACCTGTAACCTGCTGCTGTACGCCTGCTACTGTCGTATCCGCCCCATCAGCAGAGTTTTCTCGACCGGCTGCCCCGATGGCCCCAGTAACGCCCTCAGTGTCCAAACGCAGCCCCGCCACTCCCTTCTTGGGGATATCCAAAACGTCCCTCTTCATCTTGCGCCTGCGACCGTGCTCGTTGCGCCTGTACTGCACCATGTTCTCCAAGTCGGCCACGTACAAAAACCCTGCGATCAGCATTTCGGCGGTTTTCTTGCCCTTGGAAAAAGCGTCCTCCAGCTCGCGGCTGGTTCGCTCGTCGTACTGCCACCAACCATTGCGGCCCTCATAATACCAGGCGTGGTCACTTGCTGCCCCACCCCGGCCTCCCGCAGATGCCTTCAGCTCCTCCGGAGAGAGAAGCGTGGGCCTTTCCAGGAAGTCGTCCGGTACTTCCTGTCTGCAGAGAGCACAGCGCTTGCTCTGCCAGGACGCTCCCTTCACGCACAGGAAACAGAAGACGTGGTGGCACGGCAGCTGGACTGGGTGGACGCAGCTCTGCAGACAGATGGCACACTCCGGTACAGGCAGGGCTGGGGACGAGTTACTGGAGCCAGAGCATGAGGATTCAGCGCTGTTCCCGCTTCCTCCACCGCCGCCGGAGCTGTTGCCTTTCTTACTGGATGGCAGCGAGCTGACAGAGTGGTCTACCTCTCCACAACTAGCCATCCTGAGGAAGTACTGAGGAAAGGGGACAATCATAAATCATTTTTTATATATTGAGCATGTTTGGATTATATCAATCAATCAATCAATCAACTTTATTCCAGACACAGAGGTCCATATAGTCATCACAATACATATAAATATAAATATACCTAAAAAAATATAACACAAAAAAAAAACACAAAACATTTAAGAATGGAGCCGATGAGGCATCATTAATAAAACATATATAAGCTTTGAGTCCAATGTTTCCAGAAGCAAGATGTGTACCTTGTGTCACTCTTAGAAACGTCAACTATGGACACAATGATCATATTCTTAGATCCTGTCAGTCTGCACATGAATCTATACATCAAATTTCTTAAAACAGCGTTAAAAGTGGGCACATTGTTAGACACAAACATTTCACTGGCACTACTAGGAACTAGGAGGACACCTAGGAACTTTAAGCACAATTCTCAGTGCATCATTGTAAGCCACTTGTAGCTTTCTCATTTTCAACTTGCTAACATTACACCACAGGTGGGCAGTGTACAGTGGAGTGCAATATGTTTTGAAGAGTGAGATTTTTACATCAGGGGTACACATTTGGAATTTGCGTGCCAGCATATTTGCCTGCCCATACAGATTCCCACACTGACGCTGCACATCATCATCATCATCATCACAAAGGTCATCTCTTATCACATGTCCCAGATATTTAACTTTCTTTACAACCTCTAGTGGTTCACCTGCCAATGAAAAAGAAGGATAGACACACTTACTATCCTCCCTGGTTCTGGCGATCATGACCACACTCTTCACAGAGTTACATTTTATATCAAACATTAATCCATACTGAGAACATATTCTAAGAAGTTGCTGCAGGCCAGCACTAGAGGGAGACAGTACCACCAGATCATCAGCATAAAGCATATGATTAATGAGACTGTCTCCCACCAAGCAGCCAGTTCTACAGCCCTTTAACTCCATAGATAAATCATCCATGTACATATTAAATAACAGCGGGGACAGAATTCCGCCCTGCCGCACTCCATTGGAGACATAGAAGGGGGATGACAAACTCATCCCCCACCTGACTTGCATGGTTTGGTGAGAGTACCAGAACTGCAGTATCCTAATTAGGTAAGAGGGGACACCACGCTCATGCAGTTTGGCAAACAGTTTCCCATGATTGATACGATCAAAAGCCTTTGACGCATCCAGGAAACACATGAAGACTGTGCTATTTCGTGATCTGTACCTATGGACAATTTCTTTAAGTGCATAAATACACAGATCAGTTCCATGCTTGATCTTGAAACCAAACTGATTATCTGTTGACGGTATGCATTCTGCAAGCCTATCCATAAGGATCCCCTCTAACACCTTGGATAGTATACTTGCAAGTGCAATAGGTCTATAGTTCTCTATACTAGTTAATTTACCAGTCTTATTTTTAACTATAGCAAAACAGATAACATGGATCCAGGAAGTATGCCATGCTTCATTAACCCAGAAAAACATAAAGCAAGTAAAACTGAAATACTTTGATCAGCGTATTTCAGATGTTCTGCTGTTATTTTATCCAGCCCACAGGCTTTGTTCATTTTAAGTTTGTCAATAGCGTAACAAACCTCCTCCGACCTGATGACTACACCATCACAGTGAGGTATCTCTCCTATGTTAAACACATCACTAATCACACAGTTAAAAATGTTCTCATAGTGTCTCCTCCATAACTCAGCAATATCATATAGATTCTAGTTAGATACTTCATCTGTAATGGTAGCACTATTTTACTGCTGTTGCACGATCACATTCAACACTCAACTATGGGACACTGTCACAAAATAAACAAACAGTCCAAGGATGAGCAAACTAAGCATTTTAAATATCAAATGACACTGATCTACGTGGCTGGCATTTAATACTTACCGAAAGTGCCTTAATACTGATGTATCATGAGGAAAGCTGATGGACCGTCAAGCTCGTCACTGCCTACAGGGGAAGAGAGCAGGAGGTGAACGCCTGGATGTAAGCACAGCTGTGATCCACAGTATGAAGCCATTTCTGATAGAAACGCTATTTGACAACGGAAGCCCGCAGTGACAAAACAAGCTGGATTTCTAAACCAGACACTAAAACGGATTAGCTACTAATGAGCGTTAATTCTTCATTCACGCCAGCTACGACTGAACTGTGACGTAGTGCTCTGCTAGCTAACCGTCTGCCCGCACGAAGGGAGCCGTGTACATTAGTGCAAACCCAGCTGGTTTAAGACAACACTGGGGACGAAGACAGCTAACGACATCCGAGTAAAACCCACTGCTAACGACACTGACTGGTGCCCCCCCCCCCCCCCCCCCATGCTAGCTAGCTTAGCTAACGTTAGATAAGAAAAAGAGCAGTCTGTTGTTGACGTCACGAGTATAAACACAAGTCAACGCGAACAACAACACGACCTGTTGTGGCTAACGCTGGCTCGGCTCCGACTCCAGCAAATAGACGGCGCCACCTTCTTTCTAGCAGGGCGACACGATCCGCCAGTTATTTCTTCTCACAACAGAGACGCAGCGACGCATGCGCGGGATCCGTACCGTGAAATGTTCCCGCGTCGGTCTCGTGCGCGGTCACAGTTCGTGTAACTGCGCTGGTTTTTATATCTGCTAGCTCTCCGACATCCAAAACGTTAGCAGGCTTTTTGTTTTCCTCCCGAAGAAAAAAACAGAGGAGCTGAGATAAAGACGACGACGTAAAGCGTACGCGCTGACGTCAACATCACGCGACCCGTATATCTTCTGCGCATGACCATTCGCCTGACTTCCTGTTGGCTCGTGGCTAGAGGACGTTGGTGTCACAGCGGAGACGGGCTCGAACAAGCGGTTTTATTCCCACCACAGAAAGATAAGAAGCAGCACGCAGGATGTTCGCCCGCGCCGTGAGACCGTCCGTGAGCCTGGCTCGAGGCCTCGCCACCTCCTCGCAGAACAACGCCAAGGTGGCGGTGCTCGGCGCGTCCGGCGGCATAGGCCAGCCGCTGTCTCTGCTGCTCAAGAACAGCCCTCTGGTGAGCCAGCTCTCCCTGTATGACATTGCGCACACCCCCGGCGTGGCCGCGGACCTCAGCCACATCGAGACGAGGGCCCAGGTCACCGGGTACATGGGCGCCGATCAGCTGGATGCCGCGCTGCAGGGCTGCGACGTGGTGGTCATCCCCGCCGGAGTGCCCCGCAAACCCGGCATGACCCGCGACGATCTCTTCAACACCAACGCCACCATTGTGGCCACCTTGGCCGATGCCTGCGCCCGCAACTGCCCCGAGGCCATGATCTGCGTCATCGCCAACCCTGTCAACTCCACCATACCCATTACATCAGAGGTCATGAAGAAGTATGGCGTGTACAACCCCAACAAGGTGTTCGGGGTCACCACCCTGGACATTGTCAGAGCGAATGCCTTCGTGGCGGATCTCAAAGGCCTTGACCCGGCTCGTGTCAACGTACCGGTCATTGGAGGTCACGCTGGGGTCACAATCATTCCCCTCATTTCCCAGTGCACCCCCAAAGTGGAGTTCCCTGCAGACCAGCTGGCTTCTCTGACCAGCAGGATCCAGGATGCCGGCACAGAGGTGGTCAAGGCCAAGGCCGGAGCTGGATCCGCTACTCTCTCCATGGCCTACGCCGGGGCCCGGTTCACCTTCTCCGTCCTGGACGCCATGAACGGAAAGGAGGGTGTGGTGGAATGTGGGTACGTCAGATCTGAGGAGACAGAGTGCAAGTACTTCTCCACGCCTCTTCTCCTGGGGAAGAACGGCATCGAGAAGAACCTCGGGCTGGGCAAGCTGACCGCCTTCGAGGAGAAGCTGGTTGCCGGCGCCATGAATGAGCTGAAGTCTTCCATCAAGAAGGGCGAGGACTTTGTGGCCAATATGAAGTGAACAGGTGGCTTTAAGTCAGCTGGAGAGCTGTTGTGATAGTTTGCTCCGTCTAAACTTAAAAGGCATCTGGTTAAATCTCAAGATCCGTCAGTGTTTCCCCCTCTTTGTTTGAGGCCCTTTGTGTCCTCTTTTCAACCATGGCTTTACATTGCACTCTGAATACTGTACTGTGACTTATTATATATTTTGCAAATGTCCAATTTAAACAAAATCTCACATATTTTCATGTAAAGTCTGTGTTAACAGGGATATCTCTGCTTAATGACTGAGGAGGAAATACTGTCATCATGCCTGTGAATGGAAATAGATCATTACTGATGAGCAAAGTACTCCACCAATAAATGGTTTAAAAAAGGAATCTTTTATTTTTATTAGACAAAAGTAATTTGGCTCGATAGTGTACAACCTGTTAATATTTCATGAAACTAATCCAATCTGAGATATGGGTTGTTAAAATGAACTTTATGGTGGGAAAGCTTTTCAAAGTAATTTTCCACTTGAAATTACAGTTGAGGGAAGTTTGAGTTTCACGTTTATTTTGTAAACTAATGAAAGGATGCTAATGATCCTGCAAAACAATCTCTACTAGCACTGATTACTTTAGTCTGCATGTATTATGATTCA
>CM042221.1:26797679-26835179 GCA_023566465.1 Cottus gobio
TCAGCAGAGAGATACAGATAGAAAGTGAGGGAGAGGGACAGCGGGGTGACAGAGGGCACATTTGGAGTCGACCCGGTTGACTCTCTTCACAAATTACCACCAAGAGCAGCGGCCGGGTCGTTGTTTTAGTGGGACAAAGATGGCATGTGTGTGTGTGTGGTGTGCACAAGCGAGCGTGCACGTGCAAATCTGTGTCTGAAAGAGAGGGTGTATCTGTATCTGGACCTGTGTGTGTGTGTGTGTGTGTGTGTGTGTCTGTGTGTGTGTGTGTGTGTGTATTGGCAGCTGTGAGGATAAACCAATACTGATCCCCTGGTCGCCGCGTGCCTCCCAGGGGAGGATGTTGATGTTGAGCTGGCTGTTTCTGCTCCAGAGTCAACTGCTTTTCTGCTGCATCACACACACACACACACACACACACACACACACACACACACACACACACACACACACACACACACACACACACACACACACACACACACACACACACACACATGTACAGAAACATACACATGCACAGAAACATGCACACAGACACACACACACACACACACACACACACACACACACACACACACACACACACACACACACACACACACACAATGTTTGTTCTGTAAGTGTGAGGCCCCAGGGGGCTGGATCTCAGCCTGGCTGCGATCTGTCATTTAACACTACAGAGGCTCCGGCTGAAAAACAACCAGCCATAGCCGCCAACCATCCCCGTAACCGCACACACGCAGTGCACACACAACACGGAGAGCTCGTAAATGCGCCGCAGCATCGGGGTTTTCAGAAGAGACGAGCCCATCTGAAGGCGGCTCCAGCTCTCTTCATTAGATTGCTTTGGCCTGTTTAAAAAAAGCAGCAGAGAAAGCGGTTTTACTGTTGAAAAATCCAAAGAGGTCTCGTGGGAAAACACACACAGCATTCCCATCGCAACGCCACACATGTGTGTTCCCCCCGCTGTCCTCACGCCGGCCGCAATGACAATGCTCTGAGTAAACAGTCGTATTTCTGAGCGGAAGAACCGACGGCTTTGAATGTACAAGCCGGAGCGCCGCGTCTGGAATTCATAGAAACGGAGCCGTGTGTCCGAAACCCTGCTGGCAGCGAGGGGGGCGGGGCAGCAGCTGCGATACACACTGAACGCATTGATCACAGTTTTATTGATTATCAACTGGTGTTGTGCTTACCTGGACATTTCCTCCTCTTGACCTGGCACTCCTTGATCTCTGAGATCTCGGGGCAGGGCGTGCCGAAGGACGACGGGTACTGGAGGACCTGCCGTGTGCGGGTCTCCTGGCCCCGCTTGAACCCGCAGGTTCTACCGGCCCGAGAGCAGGGGCTCCACTCGCTCCACTCACCCACCTCGCAGTGCACTGTCAGGGGCAAAGGGAGGGTGAACATCATGTTGTTGTTGTTGTTGTTGTTGTTGTTGTCGTCTGACTCGACCCCACCCTGGACTGACCTTGAGGCGTGCACTCCATGAGCTTGTCGCTGGGCTCGTAGTCCTCTGGACAGACGTGGTGGCACCTCCCGCTGAGCTGGTACAGGCCGGGCCGGCACCGCGCACATGTCTCGCTGGTCACACAGGCCTCGCACTCTGCAGGGCACCCTGCGAACACAGCCAAGCATCTCTGAGGACGGCGGCCTCATCCAACACGTACGCATGCTCCATGTCAGCGCCGGGCCAAAGCCAGAGCGGTTTGGTAAACTCTGGGACACATTCGAGGTAAAAGGAGCAGAATAAAGGGCAAAGCCCACGGTGTACCCCCGACCCCGACAAATGAGGACTGAACACTCACGGGGAACACACTCCCTCTGGGTGTCGCTGCGGACCAGCCCCTCGGGGCAGCTCTCCAGGCACTTGCCGAGGTGGAGGTAGAATCCCGCTCGGCAGCGTGTGCAGAAGTTCTTGTTGAAGCAGGAGTCGCACTCCGGCCTGCACTCTGAAACACAGACCCACCGCCAGCGTTTATTTAAACTGTACGAGTTATCGTGTGTGCCCTGCGCGCTACATATACAGGGTGTCAGTGTGTGTGTGTGTGTGTGGGAATACAGTCGGGAATACAGGGCCCTGCAGTCAGATGGATTTGGGACTCGAAGCAAAGCAACACTTGGTTTCATTTAAAGTCACCAATAGGAAACAGGTATCAGGTTCATACTTTATGCATAAATAATGCCATATTTCACAAGCAGGTTATGAAACAGGCACCGGAGGCTACTAGACGCCTGGTGCCCGACACATGTAAGTAAACCACCGAGTCAAGAGGCCTCTGATCCCTTCAGGCCCGGCTCCCACTCATGCATGAGCTCCTCGTCGTGCTTACTCGTGCAGGTGTTTCTTTCTGGGGAGCGCGTGCCGTAAAAGCCCGGAGGACAGGAAGTCATGCACACCCCGATCTGCTTCATCCCAATCCTCTCCAAATGCATGAAGAAGCGCGGCTTGCAGGACAGGCAGCCATTGTAGTCCGAGCAGGTCAGACAGCCACCCTGCTGGCACCCTGAGCTCACACCAGAGATCTCTGTTGACAGGAGCAGAGGGGAGGGGTTAAGTGTGAGTTTCACGTCGTATACGATTACTATTTCAGGCATATTAAACAATGAGAGCTTTAAATGCACCACCACTAAGGCACCCTCTGTAACGCACACACCTGCAGGCTTCAACACTTCCTTCTACCAAACACAGACGTCCCATGTACCTGCAGCTGCCTGCAAAATAAAGTTCCTCCTATTGATGCACGATAGAACATCTCTTTTTTGATTGGTCGCCTTGCACCGACCAGGATGCGGCTGATAGAAGGACATGAAGTTCAACCCACGTTGTTATGAAGGGTTTATACATTACAAAACAGATGTCAGATCAATTAGTACATCAATGAGATGCCATAGGTTTAATGTTGTATAACTGTATTGAGTTGCATTACCAGTTTCAGTGATAAAAACAAAAATCTGTAACAATCACTTAAATAAAGTCAACAAATGTTGTTAACATTTGATAAAAATGTTCCTTGTTTTAAGCATTGAAATATTTCACTCAAGTACTGTCCTCTGTATCATCGGCATACGTATTTAATTCCAGTATCAGAGGAGTAATCACCATCAGCACAAAGCCGGTGACAGCTGTTTACACTTTGTTTGCAGCCCTGTTTATGTGCATCAGCGCTGTGGTGTTGAGTTCACGGTGATGCATCTCACGGTGGGAGTTTTCATCCCCCGCTCTGCACTTCTTTGTGGGATGAAAGCTCCGGTTATAGGTTTTAATCACTTTAATCGTATGTTGACAATTTGTCCCAGACCTGTTTAATTTATTCCAAATTACAGCGTCTGTATTAAAAAGAAAAGTCAAGACTTTAAAGTCTTAAAGAACTAATTGTATTAAAGCAGAAGAAACACATGCAGGGGGATTTATTGCAGTCAATTTGATGGGAAAGGTTGTATATATATATTATATATTATATATATTTAGGGCTGCACGGTGGTGTAGTGGCTAGCACTGTCGCCTCACAGCAAGAGGGGCCGGGGTTCTAATCCCGGTCTGGGCGGGCCTTCTGTGTGGAGTTTGCATGTTCTCCCCGTGTCAGCGTGGGTTCTCTCCGGGTTCTCCGGCTTCCTCCCACAGTCCAAAGACATGCATGTTAGGTTAATTGGACTCGAAATTGCCCATAGGTGTGAATGTGAGTGTGAATGGTTGTCTGTCTATATGTGAGCCCTGGATAGACTGGTGACTTGTCCAGGGTGTACCCTGCCTTCACCCAATGACAGCTGGGATCGGCTCCAGCGCCCCGCGACCCTAAAGAGGATAAGCGGTTCAGATAATGGATGGATGGATGGAAGGTTGTATATATATATATATATATATATATATATATATATATCTTCAGTATCCGATTGCACTTAGTTGACACAAACAGTGACAAAGAGGGCTGTCTGGTTGGATGGAGATGTTTTTATACCCGACAGCTTCGTTAATGCTGGGCGGCTCAGAGAGGATGTTTTTGGTTCCGGTCCCGATGTTTTAGTCACAGTTTAACAGTTGTTATGAGGACATGAGCTTAACTCTGCTCTGTTGGAAATACCATTGTAGAGTTGTACAAGCTTTAGGGATCGAGAAAGTGATACATATACAGTATATATATATATATATATATATATATATATATATATATATATATATATATAGGAGCATATGCATGCATTAGACATGACAGCAGCTCCATGTTGTACATGCTTGCCGTGTTGGTACTCCATTCCCAAAGGCTCTGATTGGAAAGTGTTGCAGGACTCACACATGGCAGGCCAATCAAAAGCAATCCCCGAGAGCTTCCCAGGAATTGGTTTTCCTCTCCAGCCTTGGCATCTCATGCCACTGCTTTAAGCTAGCCCTCTTCCTTCGGGGTTTGGCTGACAGCGTACCATAGATCACGGACACTTTGTTTGAAATATCTGGACAATCTTTACAACTGCTGTCCATTTGCCCACACGTGTTCCTGCCAAGATGCCCCGTGCACAGAAGTCTTAAGACACAGGAATGTGGCCTTGCCCTCGCACTTGCACCAACGAAACCTGGGTTGGACTTGCACAACATACCAACAAAGGCACATATGGATAAACACACTCACATGCCTGCACACACGCACACACAGATGGCTGGTGGAGGAAATAGAACTGTACAATAGAAGTGAGGTGAAAACAATGAGCCGTACATATTCCATCACGTGACTCATTTTATAAGCCTACGTTCAACTTAAATCCAGATCTGAATCATGACACACTATACAGCGTATGCGGTTCCCTCTGTTCACACCCAGCCACCCTCACGCCTTCCCTTTTGGGTGCATCGCCACAGGCAGGAAGCTCGGCGCTCGGGTTCAGTCCCGGCATCGTAATTTGGGGCGAGTTGACTCAGCGGTCATTGCCTCCTGCCTCTCCTTCTGAAGTGTGAACTCATTCACCCTTCACCAGCTAACCCTTCCATCCTCCCCGTATCTCTGCAAGCGTTAGCTATCTGCCTCCTTGGAGGAAGTTTGGATTGGAGAAGCACAAGTCAATTAATGGGTACCGAGTCAGAAAGGCGGGAGTTTCCTGGAGAACTAAACGAATGCGTTGGTGCTGCCATCTGAACACACGGCTGTACGTGCCTCTGCTGTAGGGTTACATCTTCTTCTTCTTCTCTTTCCGCCATTAAAACACATTTTCAACATCTAGTTTTGAACAAAATCCAACATATACAAATTTTTTAAATTCAGATTTTGTGAAAAGCACATTGTTGACACTTTGCTCAGGATGTAAGAAGCCGAGTGTTAGAGCTCTAGATAGACCGCCCTGCCCCCGCTCTTGAGAGGCTCTTTAAAATAGTTTAGGGGGAAATAAACATTTAAAAGGGAGAACTGGTGTCTTGATGCGGTGCAGGGTATACAGCGTGCTCTGCAGCATCTATGTCATTAGCACAGCACAAACATCTGAGAACAATCAGCCAATTAATACAGTAGGAAATGTTCCTGTCTTTCATTGTGAGAGCGTCTGTCTCGTGTCATTCATACGTCTGTTTGCTGCACTTTAAATGAGACGTTTCCCTCTGATGAACAGTGAAACATCCACATTCACTTCTTCAGGTCTGACCTAAACTACATTGAACAGAGCAGCCAAGAGCAGGTAACCCCAGGACCCCTTCAAACTGCATAATAAACACACAGTTAACCCCGGATGCTGCAAGGCCCTGCTCTTTTTTTTTTTTTTTTTTTAAGTTTCCAATTTGGTGGTCACAAGGGAAGAAATTACAGCAAGAAGCGCTCTGAGATTACATGTAAAGCGATGGCGAGAGCCCCAGCTGGCTGGGATACAAACATCACTATGAGATGTATTATTGTATCTCACAGACGGGTTTCAGCCACACTGGCAGGCAGATATTCCAGTTTCCAACGCGCTTCCCTAACAGCCTTTAGTCACGGAGCACATCTGGAGACCCTCATGGATAAAGTGTGCGTAGGAAGAGTAGAATAATATACTTTATTAATACGTATTTCATCGTGTCATGGAAATTGTCTGGCCAAAGCTCAAGAATGGAGACATAATGTTGGACCTTGGGGAGATATATGGGAGATGAAATATTGTCAGACTTGAGTGTTTTCAGTATGCAACATCTCTGCTGTTTTATGCTTTTTGGAGCCTGCTGTCAAATTGGCATTAAGAAGGAGGTGGGGCATGATTTCTAATGTTGATACCGAGTTCAATTTTCATAAATAAATGTGAATACGTCATCTGAATCATCAGAAGAAACTTTCAACCCCATGAGCTCCAAAACGTGGCAGAGTGAGGGAATATTGAACATGGAGACTTCTTCCATGAAGCTGGGAGTGTCCCCCCTGAGCGGGGGCCGGGCCGGACACCCTGCCGGACACCCCGCAGCACTCCAGGCGTGAAGGCAGCGGCTCTGGCCGCTAGAGAGCGACGGGAACCAGGAGACTGCGCGCAGAGAGCCGCCGCTGCATGCGGGCCTCAGGTGGCCGAACAGCCCGCTCATCACAGCGTCAAAGTGGACTGAGCATGGGAACGTTACTGGAGGACACCATGGGCCATCCAACCAGGGCCCCCACCCCCCCATGTTTTATAACAGTGCTTAACATCATGATGGAGAAATGTAGGGTTAAGGATGGACATCTGTATTACACTGAATATCTTTAATAATCAATAATAATCTGGAAGATCAGTACAATCTTACAATCTGACAAAATTAGTTTTGATCTAAAATTATATAATAGAGAGAGAGAGAGAGAGAGAGAGAGAGAGAAAAAGGAGTTGTATTTTGTATATATAAGTGTGCCTGTCAGTCATTAATTTAGATATTTAGGATAAATGTTAAAAAAAATAATAATAAATGGGCAAAATATATATGTCGGCTGGAGACTCTTTGAGTAAAACGGGCCAAAACATGCTGATAAAATAATAGTGATAATAAAAAAGAATATGTCTCCCGTGTGCGCGCACCGGGACCCGCTCCCTGACCCGTACTCACGTTTGTGCTGTCGGTGCCTGGAGCTGCTGCGCTGCTGACAACCAGTGTAATCCATGCAGTGCAAGATGATCAAAACAAAGGAGATCAGTTGTAATTGCATAGTAGCCCAGAGGTGAGACTCGTAAAGCCAATGTCAATGTTCACCAGGTCACTTCTGGAACAAGAGTCCGCTTTCTTCCCCCAGACGGAGGCAGCGCGCGCAGGCTCGGTGCTTCAGACGCAGCAGGACCCCCAGCTATGTGGTGATATGTGGTGGTGGTAGTGTACTGTGGCCCAATGATGCCGGGGCCGCTTAGACTGTAACATCCTGGATGGGATCTTCATACGTGCCAAGAAAGCCAGAGTGACTCAGGGATCCGCTATCCGCGCTGTGATAAAGAACATCCCTCCGAACGGAAGACAGAAACACGCCGAGAAGCTCGATTCTCATCCGGTGCATGTGCGCACGAGGAAAGCAAAACCACTCACGGAGATGGAGATAATTATCATTTATGGTTAACGCGATTCTCAAAAAGTTTGAGAGAACATATCCATGAGCCGACCTTCCTCCCCCCTGCTCTCCGTGGAGGTGCGCCGTGCGTCCCGGTGCGCGCGCGGACACCCTAACGTACCAGGCGCGGTGAGGGTCTCTGCTTCATCTCAGCATCAGCTATAAAGCACACAAAAAAGTAGACGTCGTCACAGGACCCGGGACTGCCTTCAGAGAGGGATCTCTAGGTTGAGGGTCCGCTGCTGGTCTGGATGTCACTCACACGCCTCCTCTCGCGCGCTGGCGGCGGCAGGCGACTGAACAAAAGTCAATCTCCGCAGTTTCAGCGCTTTTCTGCTTTGCGTTCAAGACCCATTCACTCCCCTCCTGCCGGCCTGCAGCCCTCTGCTGCCTCTCTCTCTCTCTCTCTCTCTCTCTCTCTCTCTCTCTCTCTCTCTCTCTCTCTCTCTCTCTCTCTCTCTCTCGCTCTCTCTCTCCTATGAGCTCCAAAGTTTATTTAGAGGGCAAGCACCCCCCGCGTCAGATAGAGAGAGATAAATTAAGTTATTTCAACGAGGGTTAGAAATGTGTATTGTAGCTCCTCACTTTTATATATATATATTTAAAACCTTTATTTGTTTATTATAAAGCAGAATACTTTTTTTGTATTGTATTCCAATTAAAGTCCCTTAAAAAGATGTCAACACATTCTGGTCTCAAGATGATCTCTGTTATGACAGCGGTTATGTGTTATGACTTTATGATGTTTCCCTTCAGTGTGTGTTCAAAAAGAGAGGTGCATTGTGAAATACAATATGAAAGTAAGTAAATATTACTGACTTTACAGTGAGTTTATAATGATGCCATTTGTGTATATGATAATGTTCTGATATTTCTCCAAGGAAATTGTTTTTTTCAAAGCATAAATTAGTTGGAATTATCTTTATTTTCAATATTACATTCCAATTATGACGTTTGAAATGAATCAAATGCACCTAAAAATGTAATGTAGTATTATTTTTATCCTTCTATCTGTTGTTTGGTGTTCAGCAGGCAAAGGAGTAGCAGCATCTCATCTCATCGCCTCTAGAGGGAGTTAGCTCCATAAAAGCTTGCATCCAAACTAAACCCACATTACATGATGCGTTATAGTTAGTTATATATATATACATATAGTTATATAGACGATGCAAAATCTAAAAATCATGCCCTTTTTTAAAAAAGATCTATATTCGAACAAAAGCCCATATTGTATTAGACAATGTCATTTAACATCACATATAAGCTCATGAGTGTTACATTGACTGGAGAAATGGAAAAATGGCGGCTGTGGCTCAGTGGTTAGCAACACGGTCTTTCAATCAGAGGGTCGGTGGTTCGATCCCCGGCTCCGGCAGTCTGTGTCGTTGTGTCCTTGAGCAAGACACTTAACCCTCGTTGCTCACCGTTGCTGTGTCTACGGTCTACTGTATATCATGTAAGTCGCTTTGGATAAAAGCGTCAGAATGTAATGTAATGTAATGTAAAAAAATATTATAATGAAATTATGAATTCTCCCTCCTCTCTCTCTCTCCAGCAGTTTGGCGCAAGAGATGTGGAAGAATAATGCTCGTCTTTGTATCCCAGTCTGAACCAGCCCCATCATCCCCTGGGGGTAGTAATATGTGTGTGTGTGTGTGTATATGTATGTGGCATTGGGGTGCGCAAGGTTAAGGTCACTTGGTCAGTCCCTGTGACCGTCCAGTGAGAGAATCAGTCGACACCTGCAAATGAAGGCGGGCAGGTGCACAAACCTCCCGACCAGGGATGGATGCACACTACAACTTTTTTTTTTTAATACCACGTTCATTCTATTTTAGCCCGACTCTTAATTAGGCCTTGAGCTAAGGGAGGGGCCTAAAGTGCATGGCATCATCCTTTCTGACATAGTTTGTCCAACAGTCTAACAGTAAGAGGCCTGCATGACTTTGTTAGCTGCTAAATGCTCCACTGTCTGTCTCTCTAATGCTGGGAGGAGGAACCACAGCACGGTGGTCCAGTGGACCTCGTTCTGTTGGTCAGGTGACCCACGATGCTCTGTGGTGAGTAATGCAGGCCAACACAACGTGTGTTATGAGAGGCTGAAGTTCAAAGAGTATGAATCCTCAGCATAAGCTCCAACCAGAGGTTACAATCACAGTGTCCACTTTCTAATATTCATATGACATTGCACAAATCCATTTATGCTCTTAATTCCCCGACGCACAAGAGCACCGCAAAGCTCACGCCTGTGATGTCCTGTGACTCACAACATTTCCAGATGACCGAGACAATGTTGATCCGCCGTCCTGTCATTGGTTAATGAATTAGGCCGGCGATGGCGCATGTCTCGCCGGGTCTGAGAAAACACAACGCTGCAGCCGGCCGTGTGCAGGCGGCTGGGTTCTGACGTCGCAGCTACTGATGCTGCAAATAGACGGTCGGGAGCATCCCCCAGTTATGAAAATAGACAAGCTCACACACACATACACACACACACACACACACACACACACACACACACACACACACACACACACACACACACACAGGATCTAGGAGTTCCAATAAATAATCATTGATTCTTGAAATTCTATCACACACAGAACCGGGGAGGATTAGACGAGTATAAACAAGGATAAGACAGGTGCATGTTGGGGGGCAGCAGGTGGGGCAGACTCATCTTAAATGTGTGTGTGTGTGTGTGTGTGTGTGTGTGTGTGTGTGTGTGTGTGTGTACTGGGGTGATTGAGGGGATCATTTCATAGTAAGAGGGATTGAGAAGGTAGTCAAGGACAGATAATCACTGTCAGCTGCACACAGAGGGAAGCAGGTCAGAGGTTTGATGAAGAAGGTCAGAAGAGAAGAACTATTACAGGCTGGCTGTGTGATGCTGCTTCATTTTATTATGGATGTTATTATTTTATTATACTGAGTGATTCATTGTGTATTGTGTGTGCGTAACCCCCTTTAGAATAACAACACAAACCCCTCCTGTGTTTAATTTGTGTTGAAAGCAATAGTTTGACTTCTTGAGAAGAGAGTTAGATGGACACCATGCATCCATTCAACATGAAGTCACTGCAGCCTAGCTTAGCACAAAGGCTGGAGGCAGTAAAACAGCTAGCAGGAGTCTTTCCAAATGTGTCAAAGTCCACCCCTAAAGCTCACAAAAACAATATGTTGTATTAATTATTGTTTTTGTTTCATCTATTTGGGAGAAAGACCTTCAGTCGAACTGGGAAGCAGCAGAGATGTCAGTAAACTGGACAAACCCCATCACAAAGTGTTTTTACTCTCTGGTTCTTTCTGGCTCTCGGTTCCCCTTCAGTTCATACGCTGCAGCGGCTTATCAATGGCACAGATATGACATATGACAATGCATTGTTCTTTTCATCTGTGGTACCCTACCTGGAGTACTCCCCGTATACATGTGAGTGTTATGTACTCAAGTGTATTTTCTTTTCTTTCCTGTGGCAGTGACCCCAGGAGGAATCTCCTCAGTAGGCCTGACTAATTTGGCCATGAGCGTGGCATTAACTACACATTCCTTCTGAAGCGGCGTCTCCACTTCCCCCTCGACAGCAGCACTTTAAATAAACCGAGCTCAGGCTGAGAGGATCGGCCACCGCGCTCTGCGTCTGACCCCGAGAGCGACCTCCGCTGATGTATATCCTCTTCTTTTGAGCCTCTCTTTGAAAAACGGGGCTGACCAGTGAATTGTCAAAGTGACTGGTATGACAGGAGGGGGGAAAGTAAAGAAAGTCCCGAGTTCACTTGAGCCGTGGAGGGGAGGAGGGGGTGGGGGGGTCTTTATACCCCAAAAATTAGAGGAAAAGTCAGTGAGCAAAGCCAGCCTCGTCTTGACAAGAGTGAGAAAGTTTCTATGTTCTCTCCCCTCCTGCCGCCCCGGTGTGGGTCTCTTATGAAGCCGTGGAGAGACAATGACGAGTACTGGGATCAAACACTGCTGCCCAGGAAATTTTAATCATCGGCTACCCCCCCTCCCCCTATCAGTTGTTGCCCGGCAACAGGTGAGGCAGACCCCAGATATTCTGTATGTGTGTGTGTGTGTGTGTGTGTGTGGTATGCTTCTGGCGGGGCGATGGGCGGCAGTGCAGATCAGGGTGTGTATAGAGGAACCTCGGGGTTATTTTATTAATCTGCATGGGGAGTCCGCTCTCTTTCTCCTTGATGGAGCCCTTTCAGCTCCTTCTTTATGGCAGGTGGCCGTCTGCGCTCGACTTTTGTCCCCCGCCATCGCTCAGCTCCACAGGGCCCCGTGTCGGGCACCCCCCTTATTAAAGAGCGCCTTTGAGGGTATAGGTGTACTGAGCTGTGGGTGTATGTCTGTTATCACGGCGGGAAGTTTGCAATGCAAACGGTGTAAGTCATTTTTGTTGAAATTTTCACAACATGTGGCCCAGAAACTTCAGCGTTACCGGCTATGTAGAAAGTTGAAAGAAGGCAGATGGCGTGAGCTTTATTTTTCTAGTGAACAATTTCCCCTCAATCTAAGGAGCGCTAATGGAAAGAGTCTGAATTAAAACATGTGTGAAAGTGCGATTCAGCCCTCGGTTTCTCGCCCAGGCAGAACAACCCCGGCCAACCACGCCGAGAGAGAGAGAGAGCTTCTCTTTTGATGAAGTAAATTAATGCGGACACTTATTCCACCCAGAGAAAAAATGACTCTTTCCCTCATCCAGTAAATCTGAGCGTCGGCCAAACCCGTCTGCTGGAGCTAGCGGCGGCTAACGCTAGCTTGTTAATTTCAGGAACGGTTAAGACCGAGCGGTTGTAACAGTCAACAAACAGCTGCTCAGACCTGCCAAACATCAAGACGCTGGAGTCTCAAGTGTTATCATGCTGGAGCACTTTGGAGGGGAAGCCCTCGACGCCGCCTCGGCCCCAGTCCAGGATCCTATTGAAAAGGAAGGATCGTTTTCAATACTACAACATTTTACATATAATTGGATCCAAAGAAACTGATCCAGACAGTTTCCACCAGACGTCGTCTGCTGAACAAGATTAGGAGTCTACACGCCAGCAGCTCTGTTGCTAAATGATAATCATTACAATGCTAACATGCTGATGTTTAACACGTGTGATGTATAGCATGTTAGCTAGCATCTGCTAGTTAGCATTAAACACAAAACACAGATGAAGCGGGCTGTCATTCATTTTGCAGGTATTTGGATGGATAGATAGATAGATAGATAGATAGATAGATAGATAGATAGATAGATAGATAGATAGATAGATAGATAGATAGATAGATAGATAGATAGATAGATTCACCCACTGGGACCCGTACCTAATATAATGGCAACACATCCCTAAATGTTGAGCCACTTCAGTCTGCACCGACTGACAGCCGGCGTAACAAACAACAGGCACTATTATCCAGAGGGTTAGGTTATGGAGGCATGTGAGACATGACGTAACACCTTTGTGGAAATGAGAAACCCAAATACAAGCAGGCTGCGATGTTTATGAAGAAAGTAACATGAATTATCTGCCAGCTGTCATTCTGTTTAATTTTAGTCACACGTTGTTATGTTCGCTAACCAAAGAGGAAGAATCTCTCCCAACGGAGGCCGGAGGCTCAGACAATTAACAAGTTTTGATTATTTGCACACAAGCAATCCATTTCATGTTTGAAAAGCAGTCATATAAAAATACCCAGGAGCCATAAAACAGCAGGATCCAAGGGCTGGTGTTTCATAATGAAAGCCATGGCTCAGTCCTGCTAATGACCAGTTGGAGTGTCTAGCAGGGACAGTGCACGTGAACTCTACAGCTGACGTGGAGAAAGTGAAATAAAGTGAGACAAACAAACAAAAACCAAAGAAAGGACGACTCAGAGGTGAACCCGTGAGCTCAGTGTGTCTGCCTGCTGCTGAGCCTGAAGAGCTGAGCGGTCTGATTGGACTTTGGCATCGGGGCTCGTGGACCAACTCAAACAGGGTTCATGTGCACAGAGAGAAGAGAAGAGCATATTCACAATGCTGCAGCAGGAGAAAACCAAGAGTAACTCCCTTCCAGTGACACAGTACGTTACCCTATATGGACAAATTACATATTACAGTCCTATAAGTTAATATATGTTACATATAAAGCATGTGTGTAAGAATAACAGCCTTGTTTCACCGCTATGACATTATCCTATTCTCAAAAGAAGTTCATAAAAACTCTGATGGCGTTAAGTTGGAAAATCTTTTGGAACCCAAAGTCAAGCATATTACGGTTCAATGGTAATGAAAGTATAAAAGATCATCACCGATGTTTGCAAACGGCTCGTACACAGCATCAGCAGCACCAACCGCACCAATTATGGTGAAGCAAAACTCTGTTGTGACGTTTCCCAGAAAGTAATCTGGTTTCAGATCATATTCCTGGTGGGTGACGGTGTTCCTGAGTGGATGTGGAACACCGACGTTCACCCACAGGGAACCCGAGTGCAGCCGGCCGGCACACATGCTCAACGTATGCGAAGCACATGAGGCCAGTAAAACCCGGCGATCCTGCGTCTGACCAGAAGGAAGGGGCGACTCGCTGCAGCGGCTGTTTATAGCCGGTGATAATGGCCTCCATATAAAAGCAACAGTGGGCTAATTATGAGACGGAGCACGTTTGTTTTGTTGCATGCTGCAAAGTGCATTTTTCTTTTGAGTTGACAAATAAGACAAAACATACATTCCGAGTGTCAACAGTTTCCCCCGTGATGGCGACTGAAGCATGTTTAAAGAATGGTTGTGGTCGGGGGATTGAAACCGCTGGTATAATGACAGGAACATGGGCTGCTTGGTCATGGCTGGCATTTTTTCCACCGTTTTGCAGAACCGCATATAGATGCAATGGAAGTATGTATTAGTGGGAGAATGGCGGACTCACGCGAGAGAATCCCAGTCCAAATTGTGCTGGGAGAGGCTTTTATTTTGTAGGGCGTTTTGTTGGCAACGTGAAAAAAATAATAATTACTGATCGCTGTTACAATCATCACTGTGGGTTCGGTGTCCACAGGCAGGTTGATTTGAATGAGCTCATGTCGGGTCGGAGCCCAACATGCTTTCTGCTCAGTCCCCAAATGACACGAGTCCTGGACGAGCCTGAGATCCTGGACGAGCCTGAGATCCTGGACGAGCCCGAACCCACTCTGATTGGACCCAGAAAGAAAGGGTTCAGAAAAATCTGGCAGAGAGCATTTTTTCAATCAGCAGACCTTTGTGTCCTCAGAGGAACTCTCATTCAGGTCAAAGGGCGGCGTTGTCTGGACACACACACACACACACACACACACACACACACACACACACACACACACACACACACACACACACACACACACACACACACACACACACACACACACACACACACACACACACACACACACACACACACACACACACACACACACACACACACACACACACACACACACACACACACACACACACACACACACACACACACACACACACACATGTGGAGTGGGCGGGCTAATGCAGCACAGATCGGGTGGCGCTGAGGGACTGCGATTGGAGGCCAGCGATACGGGCAGGCTTGTTGTACTTGGATGATGTGCTTGGCAGAAGATATTCCCATCCTCGATCGTGACTGAAAGGAGTTGGCTCCGATGGTTTGAACCAGGAAATACCACTTACCTTCCTGTTAGCGCTAATGCACGAGTATTATAATCATGGTCCAGAATTATCTTGGGAAACAGAACCTGATTGAAGTGGAAAAAAAGATGCGGTGAGCTACCAAAAGCTTGGGGAGTTGACACACACACACACACACACACACACACACACACACACACACACACACACACACACACACACACACACACACACACAGGATATGGTGGATATCACTAATCGTCATAATAGATGACTCACTGTCATTTCTGTGTGGAACTTACCGGAATTTTCAAATTATCAACAGGTGGCATTGCACACTGTGTGTGTGTGTGTATGTGTATGTGTGTGTGTGTGTGTGTTTGTGTAGATTATGATATATCTAGCATATCTAGATACTGTGTGTGCATGTGTGTGTGTGTGTGTAGAATGCAATGCAAGGATGAAATTATATTAAATGTGATATGTAGAATATTAAATTGTATGATCACACACACACACACACACACACACACACACACACACACACACACACACACACACACACACACACACACACACACACACACACACACACACACACACACACACACACACACTTGCTCCCTCAGAGGGATTACAGCCGCCGGAGCTGAAACCAAACAGAACTCCTGGTCTCTCCCATGAATCCCGGCTCGGAGCTCCTCCTCCTCCTCCTCCTCCTCCTCTTCCTCCTCCTCCTCCTCCTCCTCCTCTTCCTCCTCAGCCGGACGAGTGTAACGGTATTCTGCGGTGAAACGATCTGTCATTTAACCAAAACAAACGGTGGAACAAATAGCTGCGAGCAGCTGCGTCCCCAGAGCGCGTCAGCTGATGGATGTGTTTGTTATAAGGTGTTAAATCAAAGTTATTAGGCCATAATCATGTTTTACCAGACGAGCCCGCAGAGGCTTGGCTCCCCGCCACTGTCACTTTGTGTATGTTTGGTACTGGGAGATAAAAACATTTTTCTCCATCTGCGCTGAGAATAATTGATGTTCTCCACGGCTCTTGCCTCCACCGCGCTGTGGTCCGGGGTTATTTACACCGGGAAGAAGCCCCATGCGACGGCTACCTGCTCCTGAGGGTTGTTTCAGGAAAACCTCCACCGGACCGCTGGAGGCCGACGCTCTGGAACGTTTACTGTGTTCTACGTCATAAAAAGCAGATTCCCTGCACCAGCGTTCATGCTGTTCACATTACTTCAACATTTCTGAATCATTCTGAATTTCACAACAGCAACTGAGAGACGTTTAATGAAAGACACAAGAGGGGAGGAAGAGAGAGAGAACAGAAAGAGAAGAGGAATGCAGGGAGAGACAGAGAGACAGAGAGACAGAGAGGCAGAGAGGCAGAGAGACAGAGAGACAGAGAGACAGAGAGGCAGAGAGACAGAGAGACAGAGAGACAGAGAGACAGAGAGACAGAGAGGCAGAGAGACAGAGAGACAGAGAGACAGAGAGACAGACAGACAGAGAGACAGACAGAGAGACAGAGAGACAGACAGAGAGACAGAGAGACAGACAGACAGACAGAGAGACAGAGAGACAGACAGAGAGACAGAGAGACAGAGAGACAGAGAGACAGAGAGACAGAGAGACAGACAGAGAGACAGAGAGACAGAGAGGCAGAGAGACAGAGAGGCAGAGAGACAGAGAGGCAGAGAGACAGAGAGGCAGAGAGACAGAGAGACAGAGAGGCAGAGAGGCAGAGAGACAGAGAGACAGAGAGACAGAGAGGCAGAGAGACAGAGAGGCAGAGAGACAGAGAGACAGAGAGGCAGAGAGGCAGAGAGGCAGAGAGGCAGAGAGACAGAGAGACAGAGAGGCAGAGAGGCAGAGAGGCAGAGAGGCAGAGAGACAGAGAGGCAGAGAGGCAGAGAGACAGAGAGGCAGAGAGACAGAGAGACAGAGAGACAGAGAGACAGAGAGGCAGAGAGACAGAGAGACAGAGAGACAGAGAGACAGAGAGGCAGAGAGACAGAGAGACAGAGAGGCAGAGAGACAGAGAGACAGAGAGACAGAGAGACAGAGAGACAGAGAGACAGAGAGACAGAGGGACAGAGAGACAGAGGGACAGAGAGACAGAGAGACAGAGAGACAGAGAGACAGAGAGACAGAGAGACAGAGAGACAGAGAGACAGAGAGACAGAGGGTCCGGCTGCAGATGAGCGCTCAGCATCTCTGAGGGACGACGGCACGAGGCACATAACAGCTGACCTGAGATCAGTTGTTAGGAGCTGATTCATGACCAGGGATCGAGGAGCCGAGTGAGAGGAGACCGGTGTTAAAGACTCTCTCCCTCCCTCTCTCTCTCTCCCTCACTCTATCTATCTCTCTCTGTCGCTCTCTCTCTCTACCTCTCTCTCCCTCTCCCTCTCTTTCCCTCACAGTCTCTCTCTCTCTCTCTCTCCCTCTCTCCTGCTCTCTCTCCTTCCCTATCTCTCTCATCTCTTTACCTCTCTCCCTCCCTCACTCTATCTATCTCTCCCTCTCCCGCTCCCTCTTTCACTCTCTCTCCCTCCTTCTCTCTATATCTCTCTTTCCATCTCTCCCTCTCTCTCTCTCTCCCTCCATCCATCTCTCTTTCTCCCTCCTTAACCCTCTCTCCCTCCCTCCCTCTTTCTCTCCCTCCCACCCCCCCTCCAGTATAATAAGTTGTCTTCTATTCAATCAGAGATGTTTTAGTGCTGCTAGTTAAGTGGTGCAGAGTGTTTGGTCCAGCTCTCCCTCCCTCTGTCCCTCGTTCTCTCCATCGCGCTCCCTCCCTCTGTCCCTCGTTCTCTCCATCGCGCTCCCTCCCTCTGTCCCTCGTTCTCTCCATCGTGCTCCCTTCCTCCTGTATCTCTACTTGCATCTATTTATCATCCGTCACCTCATTTGCAGCTGTGTCATAACGACTCCGAACAGAAATATTGGCCCATAAATTTGATCCTGAACACCTCGGGCTGCGCAGACACGTCGATGTGTGAACACACACACACACACACACACACACACACACACACACACACACACACACACACACACACACACACACACACACACACACACACACACACACACACACTTTTGGAGGAGTACCCGCCGCAGTAAATATGCCTGCAGTGGTCACACAGGGACACATCCCAGTAGTGTTGTCATCGGCAACTGTGGAAACAAACACACCGAACCGAGAGCAGCTAGCGGACCGCAGGTGGCAGCGCCTTATGCAGCATGAACACCACTGTAGTGATGACAAAGCAGACGCACACACACACACACACACACACACACACACTGTAACCGGTATCTGTTTTTCAGACTGGAAGACCTTCAAAGACGTTGAGTGAACGTTCTCCATCATTGAAATTAATCATTTCTTCCAAATGAAAAGTTCTCTGCTCTATTTGATCTGGTTTGTTCTGCATGTTCTCCGACAGCCACTCGCCGTTCCCAATAAGCTTTTCCTCCTCCCTCTCCATGTGCTGCAGAGGAGGAATGGCCGCTTCATAAACCTGACGTAATAAAGTACTCAAAACAAAACAAAACGATCGGGTTGCAGAGAGTTGTTTTTCCATCTGATTCTAGATCAATTAAAGAAATGGACATATTCACGATAATTTTTATTTTATAAAGTAATCTTATTATGTAGAATAAAGAAACAAGAACAGTGGAGGACCATCAGATGCAGAAAGCTGGTGTCACATGGTGCTTTTATTTTAACGATTACAGATCTAGATATTTTGAAATTTCTTTTTTTTCACATTTCAATTTCAGTTGTGTGAAAAAGTTTAAAATATTTTCTTCCTGTTGTTTTCATAACAATATCTCAGCCTCACTGTGTCTGAATGTGAAAATCATTTAATCATTTCCTCAAAGTCAAAATGACTCTTTGTCACATTCTTATCATGTTTAGGTGTGTTTACACATTCCTGTGTGTGTGTGTGTGTGTGTGTGTGTGTGTGTGTGTGTGTGTGTGTGTGTGTGTTGGTATACGTTTAGTAGGTTTGAAATTAGATGGCCCCCTGGGTGCAAAAGGAATCTCAACTCTCAGGACTTATAAACACCTTGGCGTGGGGCCATGAGTGTGTGTGTGTGTGTGTGTGTGTGTGTTTGTGTGTCTGCACTGCATGCTCTGTTTACACACCTACACGGACACACTCCCTTTGCCCTGTGCGTGCCCTGAGGGAAACATGCACAGCACAGACTCACACACACAAACAGACGCACACATTTTATGACCCGTCTAGAAAAACAAATAAACAAACTTCACAATCCCCCCGAGCAACGGCACACACACACCAACACACACATGCACTTTCTCTCCAGCTGTCTCTCTCTCTATTGATCATTATCAATCACTACAACACAGTCTGCAAAACCAATATGCTTAAAGAAACATTTAAATCCCAAAAGACATTGAGAAGTGTTCCTTGTTACATAATCAGGAACAACACATCTACTTTAAAGACCTCGTCTTCCTCCCCCGGCCTCGGCGATGAAGATGCTGTGGCACTCTCCGCTAATCTCCCTCCCTTCATCTCCTCTCACCCTCCTCTCTCATCCCACTCTCCCCTCCTCTTTCTCTCAGAGTCACGGCTCATTGGAAGACAAACATCCTGACCCTCCACACACCCCCACCACTCCACCAGGCCCGTCCATAAACTATGCCTCCCTCTATTCCTCCCTCTCATCCCCTCATCCCTCCCTCCCGCCCAGCTTAGCTTGTAACCATATCCTACCTGCAGCATATCCTTTACATGCATTCATCAGTGTCAGCCATTTAGACGAGCTCTTAGAGGGCAAGAGAAAAAAACAAACACAACATTAAATTAGTGAGTTGTTGTGCGGTTGCTGGTGTGATGAAGAGGAGGCATGCAGGGAGCCCCCGACATCCCAGAGGCAGCTAGGGTCGTTTTTATTAACGCTGAAGCCTTTAACTCATCCAGCTCATATTGCAGGGTTCATTTCTTATTTCAGTTCAATGCAGGTGCAGACTTTTCTTTAGCAGTAGTTTGGGTTTGGGCTTGTTGCTGTCGGTAGACGTGAGCCGCCGTGTCTGACGGCTTCCTGAATCAGGTCCACACTCAGGAGGCGGGGCCCGCCACCACCGCCATCCTCCATGCTGGCTGCTGGGATGATTCTCGCTTTGTAGAGAAATGACAATCAAACTGGAGGAGATAAGGCAGAGGAGCCGCTCACCTGAACCTGAACCAGGTGCTCAGGTGCAACCATAAGCTGCTCGGTTTTGGTTTTCGACTGCTGTGGGTTTGAAGTTGTTTTGTTGGACAGCGATGAGAACAGATAAGCAGCCGGGGGACGGTGAGAGTCAGAGCGATATGTAATGTAATGGACGTCCAGTCTAAACGCTCTTGTCTGCAGGGAGCTCGTAATCCGCTCTGAATTGTTTTCTGCTCTGTGATTAGAAGACGTAATGTCCAACAGGATAATTGCTGAGGAATGAAATCAAACAAAACCTCCCTTTATTCATGCTGGACTTTGACCAAAGCCCTCTAAATGCTGATTCCCCTGCAGACGAGAGGTTTGACTCGACTAAAGAAATACCTAAACATGTCAAAAGATGCCTCTGCTGGAGAAAAAATAATTGTGTTTCAATGAGGTCCTTGCTGAGGGAAGGACATTTACTGGCGCTTAAAGTTGCATTTACTAAAAGTATTTAGTATGACATAAAATGTTCGATACCAAGACAGAAACACACACGTCAGCTGTTAGAAGCTGTTGTTGGGCGAGCCGGGCCGGCTGACAGGACCTGGGTGTCGTTTGAAGTCAAAGCCTCCATTGACGAGCAGAGTGCGTTACAGAGCGAAGACAGCGCTCTGGAGGGATGCGTCACGCTTTCATCTCCTGCCTCGTTCCTGTCATACGTCCAGAGCCTCCTCGTGACAGCCTCGGTCACGGACTGGAGCCAGTGTGGAGGCTGTGGGAATGTCTTTGAGGTCATGGGGAACAATGAGAGGTTAATAGGAGAAGGGGGTGTGTTTTAACAGCTTGCCATGAGTGCTGCATGGATCCTGCATCACGCAGCAACATTTCCCAAAGGAATCATCAGTTTGTAAAGTCCAGCAGATATTTCACAGTTGAGCTTGGAGGACTTCAAATGGATGGAGCTGTATGGCTCATGTCAGCTGTATTCCACCTGCTGATCCATCCAACAGGAATGCCTGTTGGCTACCAAGCTGAAAAGCTTGATAACTGACAGCTAGCGATAAGTTAGCAAGCTTGTGAGCTCTGAGAAAATTTTTCCTTTTTCAATTAAACATTTATAAAATTATTCCTAATTCAAAGAACATGCATCATTTTTCCTGGCTGGCCACCATCCGTCGTACTCTGCCTCTGATTGGCTAGTATACTTGTTTTCCTTCAGTGGGAGGGGCAAAAGGTCTGACATGCTTTATAAATGTGTTTAATTTATTCATTCTTTAGTGTTTTCTTTTTTATATGAACCACAAAGATCATTGTTTCATTACACATCTGTGCCGTATGACTGCATGACAGATTAGAGCATCTCTTGTCACTCAACAGGTCTGCATTGTGCATGTGCATGCAATATTAAATCCTCCTTTAACGCCTCTAACCTGTGACGCTCCTCTGAACAGGTCATCCAATGTTACAAATATCACACTGAAACTCGAGGCTGGTAAATGCTTTTGGATGCAATCCGTCTCTCTGCTGCAGTCCCAGGATCTGTGTTGTTGACTTTTACTGCTGCGAGCTTAGGGAAACGAACAGGCAAGAAACATGCCATCGCAATTACAACTCGGATCCAGTAATGAACTGAAAGTAACGGCTTGCGGTTCCATCATTAACCAGCAACAGCAAACATTAGACCAACAGTAAGACAAACAAAACTCTCCCCCGCCATGTGCAATCCATCAAACAGGGCCGGCTGTGTGGGTGGGAGGCCGGCGTGGGATCACGACCTCGCACTAACCGGTGAGGCTGCAGCCTGCAAAGAGAAGAGGTGGGATGGCTGAGGACCAGGTCGTGTATCGCTCCATCGCTGCAGGTGGTGAGACTACAGGACAGTGACAATACCGAATTGGCTAGAAAATGCAAAGTCAAAAACAAAAAGGAAACAATAAAATGGAGCCACCAACGTCGTAAACTAGCCCTCACGCTGCTGAATATTTAAAAAACCTCAAGACAAAAACATTCTTCAACCAAATGGACATTATTTCCAGCAGCATGAGTAAGAGCAGTGAATAAGACATGGAGAATGTGTTATTGGCTGAATTGTGTGTCGGCTACCGTTGGCAGCCAACGATTCTGGAAAACGGCGATACAATCTGTATTCATGAGCTGCAACACATACCAGGAAATATTATGGGTTGTGTAGCTATCTTTTCCTGATATGACTATACATTATTATTATATACCAACAATCATATCCATACACGGTATTGTGCATTCGATGCTAGTAAAGTGGCTTTCCTTTTATTTAGTAGTGATAATCATTGTTTAGATTACTTTTAAAAATAAGAGAACATTTAATTTTTTTTAACGCCATCGACAAACAAAAAAACAAAAAAACAAAACAACTTAGCGCTAAACTAAATTCATGTTACTTAAGATGGTTTAAATAAAGAAAGCTAACATCGTTGCATCAACCCTCAGCATGAGGAATCCTCCATGACGGGAAGCGGGCGGAGGGAGGGAGGGGAAGGAGAGGGGGAGTTTTTTTTGGAAGTATCTCGGGCTCTTCCGCCTGTTTGTTTCTGTCCGGTGTTGAAAGACTATCCTCCCATCTCTGCTCCTATACTGGTGTCTGTTGACACACTCAGAGCGGCTAGCGCAGGTTTATGGGCACTGTGCAAGATTTGCAGAGAATTACGGGGTCCGGACCAAGTGCTTAAGTGCTGTGACTGATAACGCCGTCGGAGATCTCCGTCTGTGCAGACCCGTGTGCAGACCCGTGTGCAGACCCGTGTGCAGACCCGTGTGCAGACCCGTCTGCAGACTCCTGTCAGAGAGGAGGTTGTAGCAGAAAGTCCGGGTTGCAGATAACACTGTGCACCCCGGTGACTTCTACGCAACCTCATTCGAGATAAACAGAGACTACTTCTCTGTATTATTATATCTTTCATGCTAACGTCCCTCTGCATATTAACCATCTGGGTCAGCCCTTCAAAACATATGAAACAGTATGAAAAACAAACCTGATGTTGACCTGATGTCAGCTGTTCTCATCAGCTGGTGTCTTCTATCCAATAGCAGTAGACACACCTTCACCTGGTCAGCCTCTTGCTGCTGTTTCTTTTGAAATATTCTCTCTCTCCCTTTATTACACTGTTTCGTGCACGTTAAACCATCTCTTCTTCATTTACTGAGTTTCCTGATTGAAATGCTGGTGCAGCTGCCTGTGATCGCTGCTTTTACTGTCTAAACTTTGTTTCAACGTTGAAGCAAAACTTCCTAACAGACACCGAATGACTGATGGTTTTCATGTGTCCATCCATTCATCATCTGAAAGCAGCATATGCTTCACACACTGATGGCACAGGCTGCGTTGTGCGGTGCCAACCTGCCCATCGGGATGCAATCTGAAGGCTCATTCACTCACACCAATGGCACGACTTTCGGGGGGAATTCGAGGCATCGCTCTTCCGATTCGTAGAAGAGCTGCGTTACCTCCTGAGCAGCAGCAGCCTCACTGCATGCATGCACGTTCAGGTTCACTTCAACGGATCCACGTGTAATCACATCCAGGATTTGGTTTCATGGACGCTTGAATGTTTCTGATTAGCTTTTATTACGTGTTGTAATTACACATCCGCTGTCCAGGGTGCTGAATCACGTGCTAATAGCGTATACACCTGATATTAGAGAAGAGAAAGAGCAATAATTGTCTTGACATTGCATCTCATTGATGTTGTCATGAATGCATTGAGTGGTTTTAGTAGCACGTGTATCCTGGAACCATAATGTATGTGTTTAAGTAACGTGTGTGATCCTTGGCTGGTACTGAAATCTGCTCTGAGCTTCCTTTTATCTCCGAGTATACTTCTTATCAGCCTGAACCTGTTGCAGCCTGAGTAAACACCCTGCTCTCGGGTGGTACTGCTGCTCTGAAGTTGTATTAAAGGGACACGTATGCTGTCAAATAAACCAGTGAAGGAGGAATGCATAAACAGTCATAAAACGTTGTTTGTTTTCAGCTCCTCGGGGCGATGTGTGCAGATCTGCACGGCTCCTCGGTCGCCTTAAGGAGCCTCGGGGTTCACACATAATCGGACGCTTTGTTCGGGACGATCCTTCTTATCAGCTGAAGATAAACTGCAGCGGCAGGCGGGTTGTGGACCGGCTCCAGAGAAATGTTCTCTAAGTGCAGCACCGTGAAAGTTCACCACGTGGATGCTGCAGGATCTGCTTCCAGGTGGAGATGAGATCTGCGAGTGTGTATTTGTGTCCGACAGCCGTGCATGTGTTGGTGCGTGTGTGTGTGCGCATCAGTGAAATGTTTGTTTGTTTTCAGCATTCTTAGTAGTTTTCCTATACTTTAATATCAGATGACATTTATTTGCTGTGACTGAATAGAAAACCGAGCCCTTGTTGTGAAACAGCTCAATTAGATGCAAAATCAACAAGGAGTTTTTAAAAAAAAAAGCTTGATTCTTGTAGGATTGTTCCTCACACACACATCTTCCACACATGGTGAGTGAAATGTACGGTCCTTTTCGATCGTCACTTCAAGACCAGATCGCTTCCCACAAGTCAGATCAGCGAATCCTCAACTCGCATCCCCTCTCGCTGCATGTGGAGAAACAGACAGAGGCAGAGGAACAGAGGGAGGAACGCTCGAGAGAACCAGATGGCGGTTCTTTGATATCGCCTCTCTAGACGAGGCCAGAAAGTCAGAACACAGAGACGGTACGAACTCCGATGTCACGTCGCTGCGGTTTGGGTTGCTTCAAATCTCCAGCAGGCTCTGAGCGCGCCAATAAACAGATGCATGCACAGAAGAGTACATGCATACACAGACACATGAATGCAGCCACAAGAATGACAATATCCACACACACACACACACACACACACACACACACACACACACACACACACACACACACACACACACACACACACACACACACACTCACACACACACACACACACAAACAGACCGTATAGACACTCAACCACACGCAGCTGAAAGCAATGTTGGAGCTCAGAGGACGAGTTAGTGGAGTCCAAACTGGTTTTCAGATCTTAGCAAACGGGAACGTTGGTAATAGAATGTGGGAATGTAAAGACCGCCTTCATAGCTTTAAGATAAGATAAGTTAATACTTTATTAGCCCCGCAGGGGAAATATGCAGGGTTACAGCAGCGAAGGGGTAAAGTGCACACAAGAGACGTAGTAAAAAATTAACAACAAAAAAACTGTAAGAATCTACAATAAGCGAATATTATAATATATATACAGGCGGAAAAAATATAACTAATAATGGTTAATATGGCATCAATAAATGTAATCACCCTTTTATGTAAATAACTAATATTGTTTTTAAGACCAGGCATGTTGCAGAAGTTTAAGTTATGTCTATAATTATAGAAAGTGTCAACATGATTCACAGAGACCATGAATCAATAATATTCTATAACATATAGTAATATTCTATAGCATGGCTTTAGGGTCCCAGTGGGACAATTAAAGGATAATTTCATTGTCGGGACCCACCATCACACCTCACATGAAGAGCGGCACGGACCTGAGCTGTGCCAGGAATGTACATACGGATGAATTTCCAAAAGTGTGAAAGTTGTTCAAGACATTAATCACGTTTCTGTGCCTGGGAGTAGCTCTACCTACGAGGGCCTCCAGCCATGTGTCCCAAATGTCAACACTTGGCTCGTTCTCCCGAGAAGTTGACGATTATGTCGGCTGATATCGGATTGATCTGGAAAACAACGCCGTGTTCCTGCCAGCCAGCCATTCAAGCCCAGAGTGAAGATTTCTTTTTTCTTCTTCTCTGTAAAATTGCAAGCAGGTGTTCGTCCCAGCGTTTCTCTCCTCCTGCAACCCCCATAGCCTCCCTCCTCCTCCACCCCTCCTCCTCCTCATGCGTGTAAAAGAGTAACATTAGTCCAGAATGAGGCATCATTAGGACGTTGGCCTGAGCACAACCAGGGGATTCGATTAGGATCGCTCTCGTTCTCTGTCAGTGCCTCAGCAGTCGCATTCATATCATCACAGTCATATTATTCCTTAACTAAGCAGAGCAGAGGGGGGCGGAGCTACAAGCAGAGTAATGTGGAACTTGACGGCCGGCCAGACCGGGATGCAGTTCATTTGTGCGGCGAGTGAGGGAAGCATTTCAGAGTGTTTATTTTGAAACATGAAGTGGGAAAGAGGGATAAAGAGGCTCTGCTGCTCGTGGATACAGGATCGCATGAAAATATCCCTTGTGACAGAATAATGGGGGAATTAGACACAACTTCTTCAAGTGTTTTGCACGTGGATGTGTTTAGCCAACAGATGGCTGGAGACAAGTAAAACCATGTTGGTTAAGTTCAGATCAATCCAGAATGTGGCTAAACAGAGGTGACTGTTTTAATTACAGGGTAACAGTAGTGAGCCGGCATGAGCCAACGTAAACTACGAGTCGCACCAAAACTAATAAGACTTTCACGTGGATTGAATCGAGCAGGGTTGTGCTTTATTGCCAGTATTGTAAACTCATTATTTATATGAGTAAGAATGTGGCATATTTTATTTCAATTTTTTTTTTTATCTCAACGTTTTCTTTTTTTTATGAACAAAAGAAAAAGCTGGAAAAGGAATGAGTCCCGTCAATCTTAGAATTTAATGCACAGGATACTGAATCTGTGTGTGTGTACAGTTTTAATATTGCATATTTGTTGATCGATTGTCCTTTTCTTTTGGTAAAGTTTTACTGCTGCTTGGTAGGGTTGTGTGCTTTTTTGTGACGCCACGACAGAAGAAGAAAAAAAATCTCAATTTTCATGAGCACTGCTGGAAATGCACAGTGTGTCCTCTGAGTTGTAAACACAATGAAAAGGGGGCGGGGCTTGGGCTTCTCTCTGGTGTTACACAACCTATTTCAAATCGGACAGGAGCTCAAAATGAGAACTTTTAGTTGTAACTTCCTCTCTTCCTTCCTTCGGCTCCTGTCTGTTCCTATTCCCAGTATTCCCCTGAACTCAAAGCAGGATCGTGAGGAAATGGATGTGACGCTTCCTTTCAAATCCACTGCACCCTCTGGTCTATAGAGGAACCCAGCGAGCTCATCTTGAATTAACATCTTCTTCATCATTTTGAATTAACATCTTCTTCTTCATCGTCTTCATCTTCTCTCTCCATCTCCCTTCATTCCTCCGACCACCTCTACCGCCCTCTCACCTCCCCTCCCTCCTCTTCTCATTCTTCTTCTTCTCAATTTGTCTTGATGTATCTGGGAAAAGCTCCTTAAAAGGTGCAGCCAAATCCCTTGGATATGGAGAAGGCTCTCGCCTTTTTCCACCCCTAACAGGTTTGAGATTGATGGGCCCTGTAAGTGGTCTTGTTCTCCCCCTGCTATTAAACGCATCCATCAACCTTCTTCTCAATTATTAAGATGAGATAAACAGCAACGAGGAGTCTAAGTGCTGGACTGCCTGGTTACTGCTGCTGCTTCAAGTGATTAAATAGCATTTAAGAGGTTCGAGCTCCTCACTCATCTCCTCCCTTAGATGTAGTTCTGACTGGAGCTACATTGCACAGGAGAGGCCGTAGTATGTCAAAAAAGTCTTAGTATGTCAAAAAAGTAAAAAAAAATATTTTGTTAAAAAAATATGAAAAAAGTCATAGTATGTCAAAAAAGTCATAGTATGTCAAAAAAGTCATAGTATGTCAAAAAAGTCATAGTATGTCAAAAAAGTAAAAAAAAATATTTTGCCAAAAAAAGTATGAAAAAGTTCATAGTATGTCAAAAAAGTCATAGGATGTCAAAAAAGTAAAAAAAAAAAAATTGTCAAAAAAGTATGAAAAAAGTCATAGTATGTCCAAAAAGTAAAAAAATACCATTTGTCAAAAAAAGTATAAAAAAGTCATAGTATGTCAAAAAGTCATAGGATGTCAAAAAAGTATGAAAAAACCATTTGTCAAAAAAAGTATGAAAAAGTCATAGTATGTCAAAAAAGTTAAAAATGTCCTATTGTTGTGCTATTGCATGCTGAATTCTGTGTTCTTCATCATGGATACAAAACACACATTTGTATAAATCACATTCATGATAATTATGAGTTATTATAATCCTCTTATGCATCCATTATAGATGTTTTTATTGACACACTTTAGAGCACAAGTTGTGTTGCTTTTATCGACGGATTAAATTTTTTTTATTTACTTTGGCACCAATAAAACCATACATGTGCTCATATGAAGTACACACACACACACACACACACACACACACACACACACACACACACACACACACACACACACACACACACACACACACACACCCTTTAGTGGGTGGTTTTCATTTGCTTCCTGTGGCCTGCTCAGCATACATTGCACCGCAGCATTCCACCAGAACAATTTATGGATTTTATTAGATTTCTGCGGATGTAGGCTTTTAGCATTGTTGGAAAACTGTGGCAATGTCTAGGTTGAGGTTTGTTAAATGCACACACACTTATATATACACACACACACACACACACACACACACGCACACATATCAATTCCATCTGCCTCTCCCGCTGAGGGCTATCAGGGCCAGCAGCAGCACCGTCTAATTGCAGTGCAGTCCCTCAGCTCTCGGCCGGGTAACCATATCCAAATCCAGGGGACAGGCCCCGCCTTCTTCTTCTTCTTCTTCAAACATGTGAAAAACACGGAGGAACACACACATTTCCTCTGAAGGCTTCCATGTGTCCCTCAGTGTTGCTGTTGGCTAAAAGCTCCGTTGCTGGTGTCGTGTTTTACAAGGTCAACTTGTTGTCCTCTTTCGCAGCAATTAGCCTGGTGGCTAAGCATGATTGAGTTTCACTTTCTCCCCCCCCCCCCCCCCCTCTGTCTGTCTTTCTGTCTGCCATTTGGTTACAATCTCATCATCTCTGGTTTATGGTCTGATCTTCAGATAGCAACTGATTCATTGGCCCCCATACAGGGTTCTGTACGTCCATGTTTCCAATACACCAACGCGTATGATTCATTCAGGCCTTGCCCCCTAACCAACACCGGGCTCCCTCTGAACTGACAGGGCTCCACCATAAAGTCCTCACATTGAAAGAGAGAATGTCTGCATGTGTTGCCTCTTACCTGTTGGACACGGATGAGTAATTCACCTTATTACCGCAACAAAAACAGGATGTAAATCTCTGTCCAAGGGCCACGGGAGTCAAAAGGTTATCCCAGGTAACATGTGTTGAATAGATAGCAGAGGGACAGATGTGTGGGGCAGACGGAGGACTCTTTGGGTTTGGACTAAGGATGAAGAAGTGAAGGACGTTACCCTGTACTTGACTCTCTCGGTTCCTCGCCGTGCTCAGCACCACCCATGCAGGAGGTTCCTCCTCCTCGGCATGGCAATAATCCCAGTGTCATGTCAGAGAGGAGGCCAAAGCGTGGCAGCATGGCTGAGCGTTTGTTCGGAGCCAACTGGGCCGTCACCCTGTTAAACCACAATCACTGACACATGTAGAGGTTTAAAGGCATTAACCTCAGTGTGTAGGCTGGGAAACCACTTCCTCTGACAGAGTTATGCCCCTCAGCTGTGGCTGTCCAGGAAAGGTACATTCAGGGTTGGATATCTCTGATGCCGATAGCCTTTTCTTTACAGTACATGTCTGGTTCATGCAACTCGTGTGTGTGGTTCTGATCATGGGATGGTGCTGGTCCGTGTGCAGACATATTGAACCCAGCCTGCAACACTTCCTCAGACGTTATATCAGCTCACGTTTGTTTGACATAGCGATCGCAGCCTCACAGCTTTATATACAACGCAGTGTGTGTGTGTGTGTGTGTGTGTGGGTGGGGTGTTCTGAGGGGGGGCGCCGGCCTCGGCTGCTCCGGTCAAACCGAGTCTCTCTTCGCTCTCTCGGTCCTCCGATTGGGTCTCAAGGTGGACGCAGAGAGTCTCACCACCGCAAAGTAGATTATCCAGAACAATGGATTCCAGCAGAGGACAAAGCAGCAGGACGAGGCGCCACAAGCTGATAAACAAGCATTCTTTGTTGAGTGAGAATTAACATCAGGACCACAGCGGGACATTTTCCATATTGTCAAAATCTTGCAATGATCTGTTTTTATTCTGTTTTTGTTGTTTGGTATTCGTAGAAACTTTGTGTGTGAACTGAACAGTGTTATCCTCAAAATGCTACGAAGCTCATCATAGTCAGACTGCACTTACACATCGTTGTGACATCACACATGCTGGGCGGCCACATCGGTTATTAAGAGAAATATGACTCATAAAATACGTAAATTAAAATAAATGGTAACTGCATGCTATGAAGCATTAGTTAAGTATGAGTAAACACTTTAAAGCTTTTTTCCACACTTTATAAATGATGCATTCACCATTTGTAAATTAAGTATTATATAATGCTTCACAGCGTGCAGTTATTAAAAAGTTTACCGTTTATTTATGTAATATTTCATATTTGGTCTTGTTAGAGGCAGCAGTCTCTCTCTGGTCCTCTGGCTCGGTCACATTTATAATAACTGCACAATATGAAGCATTATATAATAATTAAGTGTTTACTCAAACTTAACTAATGCTTCACAGCGTGCAGTTATTATAAAGTCTTACAAAATAAATGTACACATTTTTAATTTTGTATAACCAGCATATTTTTCATATAACTGCCAACCAAAATCCCGCCCAGCTACAAAAACCTTCAAAAAACGCACTTTCTAAACAATCATATCTTTAAAAACTTTCCCAGCGATGCTCAAGCCGATTCAATTCTTCTTCCCAATAACGTCAAACTGAATCAATCAAAGATAATCAGGACGCATCATCATTATTTCTGCCTTCAGAGCTGTTTGGACAGACGTCATTCTCTCTGGGATTAATAAGCAGAGACTCCTTATGCGAGGAAGAGCCAGGAATGTGAGAAGTGGTTTCTGAGACCAGCTAATTGATGTTAAATGGGAAACTGTTAAAATAAGTTACAGCCGCGGCTCCCGGATCGAGAGCCAGAGTCCCAACATGCTGCTCGTTGTTTATCTCTGTGGGGAGACATTCCTGGGGCTTTCCTTTCATAACTCAAGCAGCCGACTCCTTTTGGGATTTGGGTAAATTCTCATGCAGCATTTTTTCTGTCCTGTTATTTGTGTACACTACATGCAACACATTCACATGTGATGTGTGTGTGATCCTGTGTGTGGGGACACGTCTCTGTTGTAACAATGCCCCATAATCATATCTATTCCACATGAATATGGACTCTCCAGCTCCGCTCGTTCTCTCAAAGGCAGCGAAACATCGTGCAGACATATTGACCCCGACAAGGAAAACATCCATTTAATAAGAGTAATTGTGAATGATGTCAATGTGTTTTGTTTGCTTTGACAGGTATATCAAATCGCTCGGGAAGATTGTTATCGGAGATAGAGGGAAAAACAATGGAACTTTATCTAATATGTTATTCCACCTCGGACGAGAAACATTTTTCTAGCATCTAATTTGGTTCGTCTGGCTTCAATCACGGATAATTCAAACAAACACAAATGGTTTCATTTCCTAGCTTTTAAGATAAACAGCTCTTTGGTCTGGAGGGTCGGCCAGAAAAAGACTCCTCGGCTGCGTGTTTCTCACTCAGGGTTGAATCCTTATTTCTGAGTTTGCTTAATAAATTATGAACATTTTCATTCCACTCCAAATGGTTTAGGCCTCAGACGAAGCAGCTGAACACGTTAACGACACGTTAGGGATGCAACGATACCATTTTTTACAAACCGATACGAGTACGAGTATTTTTATTTGTGTACTTGCCGATACCGAGTACCGATACCGATACTTCTTAGATTTGGTCTCCATGAAAGTGCAATTAATTTGGAGGCAGATTTTATTTTATCCTCTGCAGATGTCAAGCCTATAGTACAAAATTAACAGAAGGCTATCCCAAGCTTTAAACTTCTTGTGGAAGTCCCTCTAATGTCGGACCATAAAACGCCCCCGTGTCCGGGTTCATAATGTAAGCGATAATATTAGGGATCGAGCAATTATATAGGAAGCTGTGTTCCAAGTTATGTTTCCGGTGCTTTTATTGTGGAGGGAGAAACAGAAAGGAAAAGAGGAGTGGAATTGTGGGATATACGTGTGTGAAGGAGATAAAAAAAGTGATTCAAGTTACCCTGCAGCGTGTTTTCATTTTATTAGAATTACAAATATAGACACACAACAGACACTCGGCTACAATAATATCATCCGTAGCCGCACAACAGCGTCTGAATGAGGCCGCTGCCAGCGCTACTTCAGGTGGATCAGCAGCCGTTTGATTCAAACCGGCAGGACGGCAGTCATTTTTTACTGTGTGAACGCGACGCACATTACTCTACACACCTTGCTGCAAGAGCCGCAAGAGAGCGACGAAAGAGCCGTATGCGGCTCTGGATCACGGGTTGCCGACCCCTGCCCTAGACGTTGAAGTCAGGTAGGACAACAAATCTTTTTCTCCACAAAGCGCGACCAGTTTGTTGTAGTGAAATACTGTTGAGTGGTATCGCTTCTTGGTATCGGCAATTGAAATCGATACGAGTATTTTAACGCAGTATCGGCCCCGATACCGATACCGATATCGGTATCGGTGCATCCCTACGACACGTGATGCGTGTCACGCGGATGTCCCGCCTCTTTTTGTTGGAACACGCAACAGAAACGGCTCCGATTTGGGGAAAGAACACAATCTTTGTTTCGTGGAAGCAAATTAAACGCAATCAGCTCACTGGAAATCATTTATGTTCTGGTAATACAGATCTGCTGTATTTTCTTTTTAGAAAGAATAAGCGCTCGGAGAGGATTAAAATAGCTCGGTTTACATCTCAGTGCCCTGTAATTTGTCTGATTTCAGAGTGTTTCCATAGTTTTATTTATATTTTGGGTTCACAACACATTGGTCCACTGCAGCGCGTCCAAACTGATCAACTACAACGACAGAAAGGAAATGTTTCAGCTGTGAAAGCCAAAAGCTCGTTTCATAACATTCAGACCTGGACCACAAGAGGTTGAGCGTCTACTCGTTTTATCCAAATATACTGTGATGCCTCCATTATGTAAAACAGCGATGAGATCATGCAGAGCAGAGTTCAGGTGATCAATCAGAGGCACAAACGAGGGGACAGCTGGAGTCCAGTCAGGTGGACCCGGCTCAGGCAGGGTGTTACTGGTCCACACAGGATTGTCACTATTTGACCAGTGACTCTGATTTTGACTCCCAAGTTTATTCAGCGATGCTTCATCTGCATGCAGCGTATTGATTATTGACGATGCACGAGCTGCTTTATGAACAGCTTCAGCTGTGTGTCCAAACAGAAACTACCGTAACGCTCGTAGCCGAGGAACCAGGACGTTCTGGGTTCTGTCCAGAAGACGGGTCACGTGTTGCTAGCTAAACGCACATTAAGGGTCAGATGTTTGTTCACGCCAGCTGTTGGACCGGTGAAGACAGACATTTTGCTTTCTCAGCCAAAGCAGGATGAGCCGGTTATCTTGGTTTCCATCAGGTCAGCCATGCGTGGAGAGATACGTCTCCTCTCCATCCCACGCAGGAGGAGGTCTGAGGCAGGAGGAGGAGGTCTGAGGCAGGAGGAGGAGGTCTGAGGCAGGAGGAGGAGGTCTGAGGCAGGAGGAGGAGGTCTGAGGCAGGAGGAGGTCTGAGGCAGGAGGAGGTCTGAGGCGGGAGGAGGTCTGAGGCGGGAGGAGGTCTGAGGCAGGAGGAGGTCTGAGGCAGGAGGAGGAGGTCTGAGACAGGAGGAGGTCTGAGGCAGGAGGAGGTCTGAGGCAGGAGGAGGAGGTCTGAGACAGGAGGAGGTCTGAGACAGGAGGAGGAGGTCTGAGGCAGGAGGAGGTCTGAGGCAGGAGGAGGTCTGAGACAGGAGGAGGTCTGAGGCAGGAGGAGGTCTGAGGCAGGAGGAGGTCTGAGGCAGGAGGAGGAGGTCTGAGACAGGAGGAGGTCTGAGGCAGGAGGAGGTCTGAGACAGGAGGAGGTCTGAGGCAGGAGGAGGTCTGAGACAGGAGGAGGAGGTCTGAGACAGGAGGAGGAGGTCTGAGACAGGAGGAGGTCTGAGGCTCTGGGGCAGTGCTAATAAGACCTATGATGAGCAGGTTGTGTGCACTGTTTACAGTAAGAGAAATACCAGATCTGACAAATCTATTTATTTTCATCAAAGCTCTGCTAAGTGGCCACAGGTAGATACAGAAGGAAAGAAGAAGAATGTAATCATGTGCTTCATAATTAATATTCAACTAAATAAAATCATGCTAATGCTACAGAAGTCTTTAAAACAAACGGATAAAGAACATGTGACGTCGCTTTGAACAGAAAAAAAGAGAAAAAACTCATATCGTATAATCATTATCCGTCAATCTGAAGTGTGTGTGTGTGTGTATGTGTGTGTGTGTGTGTGTGTGTGTGTGTGTGTGTGTGTGTGTGTGTGTGTGTGTGTGTGTGTGTGTGTGTGTGTGTGTGTGTGTGTGTGTGTGTGTATATAAGTCGGCGTGCTGCTAGGGAGGGTTTCACAGGGAAAAGCTGGACTTTCCTGGCTGGGTCGGCACCTTGTTGTTTACCTTTGGATTAAGCATTGAGCCTTTCAGGGCTGGGTCAACACCGCCCCACTCCTCCATCCATCACTCTGCCTCCATCCATCCATCCATCCATCCATCCATCCATCCATCCATCCATCCATCCATCCATCCATCCATCCATCCACCCGTCCGTCTACAGGCTCTGGAAAAACACTCACGCTCTTAAGGTTCTGGGGTTGCAGTCATATGTGCAACAACAACATGATGCTGCAGGAACGGGCACATTCCCGACATTCCTCAGGACAGGGGAGAGGATCAAAACAAGCACAAATAGGTGGGAAAGATCAGTTTGTCAAAGGGGAGGAAAACAAAAAGACATGAAGAGGTATTTTAGCGTTGAACCGGAGAAGCTTCCCAAGATGAGAAACAGGAAAAGGGAGAACTGTGAGAGAGGAAGGGGGAGTTAAATCCTTCCAAACAAACACAACTCTCTCCTCACCTGTGGTTTGGGACAGTGTGTGTGTGTGTGTGTGTGTGTGTGTGTGTGTGTGTGTGTGTGTGTGTGTCCCATCACAGATTCTGCCACAGATGGACACTTGAAACCACGAGGCTGCACAGTATACATAGTGTATGTCAGCCTTCACCTTCAACACCTCATTATGCTCATCATAATCACATCCCGTGTCAGGACTTCTGTCTTTAGTCATCTGTTCGACTGCAACAGCAATATTTATGTGCATGTGCATGTGCATGTGCGCGGGTGCGCGCGTGTAATTGTCGTCCGCTCAACGCACACAGCAACAGCTGGGCCGAGAGGCTCCGCCCTCCACGACGAGACAGAAGTCCAGTGATCGCACAAGCCGGCTCAGGCGAAGAGCACCGGACCCTCTGGCTCTTAATATTGCATATCATATAAAGTGTGTTGCCTTTTCTTAAACCCTACAGACCAAACAATGACAGCTGAGAGGTTATTGTATGGACTAAACATGGAACATATGTATGTTGTTGAGCATAAAGCTTTGCCAACCCAACATCAGATCCACATGCCATCACCAAACCTTTACCAGCACCCTGGATCACCTAGAGGACCTGCAGCCATTATTAATGTCATCAATTAAACATGGGCTTTTGCTAACACACATATCTGCTGTATGTCTACTCATCAAATCCCTCAATATGTCCTCATACAAATCTAAAAACCCGTATATATCATGTCTCTTTTCCAGTATTAGCCTGAGCGCTCTAAAAAAAAGAAGAAGGCCGGGTGTTGCACGTCTGTCTATGAGCTGTTCTGCCATATTGAATCCCACATATTTCAAAAATACTGCTTGATAGGCAGCGAGGCAGATGAGCAGCAGCCAAACCACCGTGTGTACGTGTTGGAGATCTCTGGCAGCCGCACGGCGTTATTATAAAAGATTCAATGGAAAAACTGATTTTTATCTTGTTGTGCACCTGAGCATAGAGAAGGTTTAGAGTTTATCTGAGAAAGTACGAGTCGATGTAGAGCTCTAAAGAAGACATTAATCACAAATCTGGATTATTGTTATGGACAGAGCACGCTGTGACTGAAGGGGCTTAGCCAATCGTCTCTTTGCCTTCAGTGCATGGTCACCAGGTAAGAGGTTACCCACCTGGAGGTGTGCAGGTGTGAATACTAACCCTGTAGGTGGCAGCTGCCCGTGTTCCTCGCTCAGGGAACCCTTTCCCTCTGTTGGAGCATGAGTCTCGTACAAACTGGTCTTTTCTTTTTTCTTTTACTTTCACAACCTTCTCTCCAAACAAATCCGCGTTGGCCCCAGACGCTCCTCTTCCTCTCTCCTCCTCTGCCTCGTTCAGCCAATCGCCTCCTCCGTCTCAGTCCAGGAGATCCAGAAGAGTAAAGCCAGCGTAATTATTTTTTATTGGATCCGCAAACAAAACACAAAGTAAGAACAGATGCGGTGGCTTGTTTTAGACATGCAAAGCAGCCGAAACCGAGCCCGGGGAGTGGGTGTGACATCCCATGAGCCTCTGGGGCCGAGCGCATTCTTCTGGCCAAACCCAGATACCAACACTCACCTTCAATTAAGCTCTTGGACTAGTTGCAGCCCCTCTGTAAACACAAGGTTTCTTTATTTCCATGATGTGGTCCAAGAGTGTAGAAAAAAACTAAAAGCAGCATCTAGGCCGTCCATCTGCAGCCGATAGAGCCTCTAGCTAACAGTTAGCCCTGTTAGCTCAACACACTGAACACATGACCATGGACAGTAATGACATCACCTCGCTCTATGACATCATCGCCCTGCCGGTTGTGTCTCTCAGATGGACGAGTTTCTCCTGAAACAGATCTCACGCCCTCCTGTGATATACTTTATTATTTAGTCTTAGAAACTCCAGAGAGGGGAAACTGAATATTAAGTAACTTATCTTCTCCTTTAACAACTCGCTCCTCTCCTCCATGCTGCTTCAGGTAGTTGATTGTTTCCCCTCCCCCGGCTCACAGGTGTGGCTCATTTATCTCCTCCTTCATCAAACTATTCATGACACATTACCTTTTTGAAGGTTTCAAATGAATAATAGGTTACATTTAAATTAAGGGGCTGCACTGTCACCTCACAGCAAGATCCCGGGTGGTCCTTCTGTGTGGA
>CM042221.1:26840179-26887679 GCA_023566465.1 Cottus gobio
AAAGGGTCCAATACGTCACTCAAAGCCGATCAAAGGGTCGTTACACTCGATAGAGCGTGTCAGGTTTGTTGTGATGACATCACAGGGTATTTACAGTATATCGGCATCGTTTCAACGTTTGCGAGCCTCCTTTGCTTGTTTTTGTCTGGAAAACCTGCAACGTGTGGAAACTGCAGATGCAGAGGCCCGATAGCCTTGTGTGCACGTGGAGCTCTGGGAAAGTCTTTCCAGGTGATCGTATGCCACGGATGAATGTAATGATATTGGTAGGGTGCATACTGCGCATGCACCAGAGGGAACTGTTATTCTGCTCATGGACACAAGGATACAAACATCCGTGCCTCATTCAGTTGTTAAGGAAATGCATGTTTATTTTTTAATGTGTTTGCACACTAAATAACTGTAATATCCTGTTTGCAACGGGTCCTTGGTCAGAAAGAGAAGCCTTCAAAGGACCTGTAGAAGACTCTGAGTACACCTTCTTGTCTTTGATCCACCTGAACACGCACCTCTTCATGCCTCATGTCGGTGTCTAGAGGAGAGCGCTGGGCGCTGTCCTGCTGTTTGTGTGCAAGGTCGAGCTGCAGGGTCAGGCCGAGCCAGGCCGAGCCGCCCGCACCCTGCTGGAAAGAAGTGATCATTTATCACCTGGTGATTCCCAGGGATTGGGTTACCGGAGCCTGAGGAGGAGAACGCAAAGGGTTAGACATGTTCAGCTGAAGTATACGAGCACGCATAAGTAAGTTTTCATACGCCGTCGGCTACGTGACCAATAAGGGGACCAGCGATATGAACAGGTGTATTCTGAACTGCTTCTCTGAGACATTCCTAACCTGGAACAGGTGCACTCGGACCCAGCTGATGCAGGTGACAGATAAAGGTGCTCTTTGATATAATTCTCGTCATAAATACAGAATGCTTTTTGATTTGAGAGCAGGAGCTCAAGCGTCTGCGAGCTACTGAAACCAACTCCATCGCTCAAGCTTTAAGCCGGACACCGGTCAGCATTCCCATTAAATCAGTAATTTGGAAGATGGGCAGTTCAGCGGGGACACTTCAAGACCGCAGGACATTCCAGTAACTTCCACTCGTCTGAAGTTTCCACAGCGCCCGTTAGCAGGTTGCAGAGTGAGCCTCTCAACGCCGACCGTGGGCTGTAACAGGCGCGACTCATCCAGCTCCTGCACGGCAGAGCTCAGGGCAACAAACCCACAGCAGCAACAACAGCTGCCGGGTAAGAAACTGTTCACGGTGGAGACGTTCACGGGGAAATTAGGATCCAACCCGAGGCTCCTTCATATTTACAAGCTCCTGCACTCCATGTGTGTGTTTACGGTTGTGTAGCAATTTGTAGTGAGTGTGAGTGTTTATGTGTCAAAACTCTGTGGATCAGACGTGTGTGTGTGTGTGTGTGTGTGTGTGTGTGTGTGTGTGTGTGTGTGTGAGACAGAGAGAGCATGTGTTCATTCATTCATACACACTACTGTGTTTGTGTCTTGCTCTGTGTGTGTGTGTGTGTGTGTGTGTGTGTAACCTGCTGACAGTAACCAAATCCCTGTCGATGTGTCGAGCACACAGACGGATCAGTGAAGGCTGCCTGTCAGAAGCAGTGACCCGGCTCTTTAGAGGTGCATCCACCATGGAGGCTGGAGGTCAGTGACGGAGACCAGAGGTTGGGGACAGAGGCTGGAGGTCGGTAACAGAGGCTGGAGGTCAGTGACGGAGGCCAGAGGTCGGTGACAGAGGCTGGAGGTCGGTAACAGAGGCTGGAGGTCAGTGACGGAGGCCAGAGGTCGGTGACAGAGGCTGGAGGTCGGTAACAGAGGCTGGAGGTCAGTGACGGAGGCCAGAGGTTGGTGACGGAGGCTGGAGGTCAGTGATGGAGGCTTTAGGTCAGTAACGGAGGTCGGTGATTGGAGGCCAGAGGTCGGTAACAGAGGCTGGAGGTCAGTGACGGAGGCTGGAGGTCAGTGATGGAGGCTCTAGGTCAGTAACGGAGGTCGGTGATTGGAGGCTGGAGGGGTTTGCTGGGACTGAAAGATGAAAGAGTGTGTTGCAAGGTGGGCAACAGTTCAGAGAGAGACTCTGGACTGGTAAGCCCCCACCAAAGTCTCTAGAAATACCAAAACCAGTTGAAATGAGGCCGATGGACCGGTATGAGGACGCGTCCCCACTACGTCCTGATGGACATCATCTGTATCACACACACCACATGTGGTGAACTGGTGTATTTTGGTCAAAGCCCTGTCAGGGCCATCAGCTGAGGAAACATCTGCCCCACAGGGCTGCATACAGTACAACAAGTCAACCGTCTTCAGGGGTAAGTGGAGGATGGCACTTCTCTGCAGGTTATGGGTTCCAGCCCCACGATGCAATGCTTCTGGCCGTTTCAGCCCACTGGGCAGGACTTACGGGGTCTGCTGGTTACATTTAAGCCTGGGATCGAGTGACTGGTTACGGATGTGGGTTGCCCTGCGAAGACATTACGGCCCATTTAGACCGTTCCCAATCAGGACAATTCTTCGAAGGCTCGGATCTGATTTCCTCTCTAAGTCTTTGTCTAAACCCCGTTTTCACTGATTGTTCTCTTTCACACGGCTTCTTTCCTTTCCCTCTTTCTCAATCCCTCTTTTCTGGTAACGGGATCCCCGCATCGTTATGACTTATAGAAAACAGTCGTGGCTTCCCAGCTATGGGACTGTTTACCTCCTGCGTGCACCACAGTGGGACCATGTCATTGGGATGAAAGACAATGGACTTGGCTACACTTTCACATTTCCTGTGAGTCCAATCCGCAGTCTGGCAGCTCCAAACCTCATATAGAAATGTCACATTGTTAAAAATCTCATGTGATTTATACTTTTGGTCTAAATATGAAACATGCACCGCTTGAATCGTGTGAGGTTAATGTTGTTTTACCATCTTGTTCTGGCTGAAGGGTGATTGATTACCAACGCAGCGGCTGGAGGTTGGGAGAAGGAAAACTTTCTTATGTCTAATTTGATCAATCGCTGGTGTGTACAGCATCGTGCATGTTCTTTACAGACATATAGATATTTAAAGTGTGTATGAAGCTCATGCTGCGTCTCAAAGACCCAGCAGCTTGTTGTGCTCGCAGCATCCCATTGTGTTTCCTCCACCACCACACCGCCTCTGGGGGAAGGAAAACTTTGCGGCCATTAAACTAATCTGTAAGCTCGCCGGCTCAGCTGCATGTGCTGCCCATTATCAGCTTTTTAAACGCATGATTGATGCGTGAGAGTAAAGTTTAATTGATGGATCGGTGGTGTACATGCTATGTACATATGTGGCCGCACCACATTCACCCATTGGGCCCCGTGTCGCCCGCGGTAACGCTACCAGTGTGAGTGCTGAACATGTCCCGAACCCCGAACATTCACATTCAGTCTTCGCTGGAATATTCAGCAACTTGGAGGAAACTCTGGAACGATGGGAACGAGCTCCTCTCTTCACATCCGTGGTCCAGGAGTACTCCCGGGTACTGGCAGACCTAAACGTAAAGGTTTGGGGAATATATTGTAATCATTCATAACCTGGGTCAGGATCCCAGTACACTGGAGGCTGCTGCATATTGAAGGAGTGAATACGCTGTTTTCTATCGGTGTGATGCTCTCTCTCTCTCTCTGACATTGTTCCCTACTTGTAACTGCTTTCTTAAAAAATAAAAACTCAAACCAGACCCCCTAACCCTCCTGACAGCCTCTCTGTGTTTGTGTCAGTTCCCTGAGCCACAAAGCAGCCCATACTGGTCTGGCCCGGCCCAGCTTGGCCCAGACCAGGTCTTAAATTTCACCAGCGCTGAGTATTGGGTTACCACCATGTAGCCGGGGGAGGGGAGGGGGACTAAATACCATCTTTATTGCAGCTCATCCATTTGGTTTATGTCTTATTAAATTATGAAGTAGGCATGACAACAACAGGTATATCTGACGAACTCTCAAAGCTCAGCGTTTTAATGGGGTCCCTTTGGGACCAGCAGGGGGGGTTCTGGCCCTGGGGACCGGCATAATCCTGCTCAGTGAGCTGCAGTCTGTGCTCTTAAAGCTAAAAGACCTCATATGAAAACACACCTGCAGCCGGCCGCTGAACAATGACCTGCTGTGTGTACAGAACGTCTGTTTTTTATAAAATGAATTTGATGGAAAATTTTCACAATCATAAAAGACGTTGTCTTACTTGAAAAAAAAGGAAAGATAATCATTCATGTATAATAATAATTATCATTGCAGCATCAAATAAAGAGTAAATAAAGTAAAATGTTTATTAAAAGCTGGCAGGCGCTGCAGTGGGCGGCGACTAGAAAGATGGCCGCCGTCCCACATTGGACCCGTCCCTGATGGTGGAGGGGGGTCGTGACAGTGGGAGGTGGGTCTGGATCTTTTTGGATATTAAATCCAGATTTTGTTTTCTACGTACTCCTTGCACTGGTTTGAGTCGGCTCAGGGTCGATGCATATTATATATAATATTTGTTGTTAATTAAACCTGAAACCAATTGTCTTGGGGCTTTGAAGGAGGCCACATTGCAACAGGTCTAACAATAAAAACATTGTTCATTTCTTGCAGGAAAATATAATTTAATAATGTCTATTTGATTTTCAGCCACGGTCAAGATTATTGATCTGGAGATTTGATGGTTTGACAGGACGGATGTGTTGTTCTCCTACGGGACAGGGTTGATGACCTGAAGTCATCTTTCCATCAGAAGTCATACATGTCATCATGTGAATTATGTCCTCACGTGTGAGATCGTCAGGTGTGCTGTGGGAAAATGTCAAATTTCACTTAATTGGTCCAAAAAATATTATTTAGTTGCTACAAATAATTTGTCATTGTCGAGCATCTGATACTGCAATATAGTGGCTGGGCTAGTAATGAAATACACTTCCATGTCAGTAGGTAGCACAATAATGACCATATATGCTGTATTATGCTACAATGTGACATTTTGTAACTTTTGGGGTGTGCTGCAAAAAGTAGTGCTAAAAAATGAAAATGTGCTAAAAGAATTCAAAAATTTTATTGTAGAAAATGTGCCTCGGATCAAAAAAGGTTGAACATCACTGCACTACAGACCCAGTGGCTGGTAAGTTATTTAACTCCTTCATGAATATGTTTTACTCATATCCCTACTGGTTATTCTCCATAGCTCGCCTTTGGCCCCCAGCGGCCCACGTGGCCTCCCCATACGTCTCGCCCTTACACAAACACACTGCGCCGTATATAACACAGTCTACACATTTGTTTAATGAGTGTGTACACCGAATCAAACAAGAAATCATGGGCAGAGAAAGGAAAGGTCAAGTTCCTTCCACATGCGCTGAGGGATGACCTCGATATATCAATGTTGTAATTAAAGCTACATTTCATGTCTCGGTGGCTTTCCCCATAATATTTACACTCCTGTTGCTGCAGTTCAAGAGAACTCCCCCTGTGTGTGATACGGAGGGGAGGAGAACTCAAATAAACATCCACTCAGAGGTAACAGGTTTAAGATGTCGCGTCAGACAGAGATCCGTCTTCTGGTGGAGGCTCTGTCACCTGCAAGGGAGAGGTCCTGTGTATGTACTGTATGTGTGTGTGTGTGTGTGTGTGTGTGTGTGTGTGTGTGTGTGTCTGTGGGACAGTGGGTATACGCACACACTCTCTGGTCTTGGCCGTGTGGAGACATCAGGAAAATGGCGGCCCCCGACATCCCGCTAAAAAAGATCAAACATGGAAATAATGAAGCGAGCAGTAAATAAAGTGGAGATGAAACAATAAACAGAGAGCAGCGCTGAGCAGATGTAGCAGCCGGACGTCAGGCCTCCGCTTTGAAGTTCTGCAGCCGACTGTCAGCAGCGTGCAGCAGGCAGCGCAGCAGCTACTGCGCCTGCAGCGCCGCAGAGGATGATATTTATTATGATATGTATTAAGAACCTGATGTTTATTAAGAACCTGGTATTTATTAAGAACCTGGTATTTATTAAGAACCTGATATTTATTAAGAACCTGGTATTTATTAAGAACCTGATATCTATTAAGAACCTGATATTTATTAAGAACCTGGTATTTATTAAGAACCTGATATTTATTAAGAACCTGATATTTATTAAGAACCTGATATTTATTAAGAACCTGATATTTATTAAGAACCTGATATCTATTAAGAACCTGATATTTATTAAGAACCTGATATCTATTAAGAACCTGATATCTATTAAGAACCTGATATTTATTAAGAACCTGATATTTATTAAGAACCTGGTATCTATTAAGAACCTGATGTTTATTAAGAACCTGATATTTATTAAGAACCTGATATTTATTAAGAACCTGATATTTATTAAGAACCTGATATTTATTAAGAACCTGATATCTATTAAGAACCTGCTATTTATTAAGAACCTGATATTTATTAAGAACCTGATATTTATTAAGAACCTGATATTTATTAAGAACCTGATATTTATTAAGAACCTGGTATTTATTAAGAACCTGATATTTATTAAGAACCTGATATTTATTAAGAACCTGATATCTATTAAGAACCTGCTATTTATTAAGAACCTGATGTTTATTAAGAACCTGATATTTATTAAGAACCTGATATTTATTAAGAACCTGATATTTATTAAGAACCTGATGTTTATTAAGAACCTGATATTTATTAAGAACCTGGTATTTATTAAGAACCTGATATTTATTAAGAACCTGATATTTATTAAGAACCTGATATTTATTAAGAACCTGATATTTATTAAGAACCTGCTATTTATTAAAAACCTGATATTTATTAAGAACCTGCTATTTATTAAGAACCTGATATTTATTAAGAACCTGATATCTATTAAGAACTACGAGTGTTCTCTGGGTGTTCTCTGGGTGTTCTATAGGTGTTCTATAGGTGTTCTCTGAGTGTTCTATAGGTGTTCTATAGGTGTTCTCTGCGTGTTCTCTGGGTGTTCTATAGGTGTTCTCTGGGTGTTCTATAGGTGTTCTATATGTGTTCTCTGCGTGTTCTCTGGGTGTTCTATAGGTGTTCTATAGGTGTTCTCTGGGTGTTCTATAGGTGTTCTATAGGTGTTCTATAGGTGTGCTCTGGGTGTTCTATAGGTGTTCTCTGCGTGTTCTCTGGGTGTTCTATAGGTGTTCTCTGGGTGTTCTATAGGTGTTCTATATGTGTTCTCTGCGTGTTCTCTGGGTGTTCTATAGGTGTTCTCTGGGTGTTCTATAGGTGTTCTATAGGTGTTCTATAGGTGTGCTCTGGGTGTTCTATAGGTGTTCTATATGTGTTCTCTGCGTGTTCTCTGGGTGTTCTATAGGTGTTCTATAGGTGTTCTCTGGGTGTTCTATAGGTGTTCTATAGGTGTTCTCTGGGTGTTCTCTGAGTGTTCTATAGGTGTTCTCTGGGTGTTCTATAGGTGTTCTCTGAGTGTTCTCTGGGTGTTCTATAGGTGTTCTATAGGTGTTCTCTGGGTGTTCTCTGAGTGTTCTATAGGTGTTCTCTGGGTGTTCTATAGGTGTTCTCTGAGTGTTCTCTGGGTGTTCTGGGTTCCTCCAACCTGGCCTGTCGGCGTGTCAGTCCAAAGATTGTTTGATCTTTTGATAACAAGCAGCGATTGTGTTCTGAGGCGCTCCGGTTAAGAGAGAACGTGTTCACGGCTGACTGAAGGAACCCTGACGGGCCCGAGACCCTCATCAAGGCCTCCTGACATCCAAACCCTCACGTTCCACTTCACAGACGCTCACCTACTTCCTGTTGTGGCTCTGGATGTTGGCAACGAATATATTGTGAATTATAGGGGTGTCACGCATCTCCAAATCAGCACCGACAGCCAGAGCACGTCTAGAGTCTTGATCCATGAAGATCAACAGGTCGTTGGTGTCATGCCCTGACAACACGTTATTTATATGTTTCAATCTTTATTTAAAAAGAGAAGCTACACGGTGACAATTGATTCAGAATTTAAAATTTTGAAGTTTTGCATAATGGAAGTCGTTGTGGTACCCAGCAATGGTTCAACACCCCATCGTATTAGTACTTATGATATGAAGGTGTGTGTGTGTGTGTTTTAACTTTGCTGCAGTCAAAACATAAAACTACACGGTTGGCTCGCGCTAACCAGCAGGGTCGGATTGAAAAGAGGACCAAAGCGGGTCGTGAACCGCTCGACCGATGCCCAACACAGAAGGTGCTCTAACCTGTGAACACACCAACGCCCTCGACTTCTCTGTTTAGCTTTTGGTTTCGAGTTTAGAGAACCTTCAGCAAAAGAAGTAAAAACAGACATCCCCCGTGTCTCTGTGGGACATTAAACGCTGGACAAGGTCTGCAGGATGAGATTGTGCGTTCCTGGCAACGCTGCATGCGCATCGCGTCGCTTTGAATTATCACAGCGATTAAAGACGCTGCAGGTCCAGGTTTTCCAGAGACTCCCCTTTATGAGCTGCTAGCGGCCGGCCGGCCCGGAGTAAACACAGGCAGCGCCTCACACACCAGGGTTCCTTCAACCCTTTTTAATATCTTCTATCTTCTATTCACTTTGCTGTATCTGTCCTTCTCCGTCCGTCTCTTTTATTTTACACTATATTTCCTACACTGACAATTATTTTTTTATTGTAAAAATTGGTTGAAAACGCATGCCTGTAATCTGGAGTTCAAACAGGCCTCTCACAGAAGAGTCTTTCACAAACACACACACAGTGTTCTGCATGACCACGGCTTGTGGTGATAATAGCAGCCACATGTCCAGGACCTGTTTCACTGTAAACACACACACACACACACACACACACACACACACACACACACACACACACACACACACACACACACACACACTCTGAACGCATGCAAAGGAGCACGAGGCCTAACGCACAGCATCAGACCCACGGTCTCTCACTCTCCGCATCCTTCTGCTGTACTTTCCAATCTTTGTCTTATTCTTTTATCATTTATCATCGTTATCCTGGATTTCTTTTGTAAATCTAGATGCAGATCAGGTCATAATTTAAGTAAATCTAACTTCTCGTCCTCTGCATGTGTTTCCCTGAAGAGCACTTGTCATGAACGTCAGAATCCAGTGGATTGAACATTGTGTGTACATGATGCACGGACGTTATTACGCAATCGATGAATATTCATCCGCAGCGCTGCAGTTAAAATGGAGTGACGTCCACATGGACCTCCTGACTGTATAGCACCAGGTTATTGATGGCTCCGGCTGCTGGCAGGGGTTCCTTCACATGTTGTGATGACAGAGTGATGAAAGGCCCTCAGAGTACCTGCCATACCATCATTTGATAAATACTTTAAAGTTCTGTTTTACAATCTGCTTTATTGCAAATGGGCGCGAATGGAAAAATAAAGAAGTCACACCGTCTGGCGAGTGTGTTCAGGGTTTGGCTGCGAACGTGAGAAGACACATGTTTCTTACATCGCATGGAGATGCCGAGATGCTGAGGTCGGTGCACGGAGAAGACGTCTTTATTCACGAGGAGACAGAGTCCTGAGCATCACATTATGATTATGATTAGTACGAGCTTGAAGTCCCAACAGGGACAACCTTCATCTGCAAAGAGAAAATGATGAACTGCTTTTGCATATGAATGTAGTGAATATTTTGCATATGAAAGCAGTGATAACAGCGAGTATTTTCACAATAAAGGCTGTACTCCCTGGTTACCTTGGATTTGTACTGACTTCTCTTTTTCAGCTAAAGGGAGCAACTAGTGGAGGTTGTAGATTCATGTGCACCTCCTCAAAACAATTATTACTAAATAATAAATATGACGATTAATTCAGCATCTCTATTGTTTACTTTTGAAACACATTAGTAAAGTTGACTCTTTGCCAAAGACAGACATAACGAGCTTCTCTAAAACATGCCTTCTTCATGAACTAATATTGTAAGCCCATAGTGAGGATCTCTATAAATAAGATGTTCGCCTCCAGCAGGCCTGGGGTCAGCTGTGCTTGAGTGATGAGGGGCTCTGCAGGCCTTTCATCAGCTGATCCTCTTCCCTCCCAAACATGAGCATGACGTTTAGACTGAACCGCTCTGGAGGTGTGCTGACATGAGAGGAAGTTGTAGTTCATCGTGCAGTTCATACTGTATGTTTGGCCGTGCTGCTAAAGATCTGCATTTATGATTTTTTTGCTTATCATGAGGGCCACCGTCTCCTCGGTTGGAGCTTGAAGAACAGTTGTTGTGTCTGGTGCTGAGGCTGTGGACTGGAAGACCCAAATCTAGAGCCAGCGGCTGGTGGAGCATCCTGAGTCCCTAAAGGGTACTGAGGGAGGACCATCATGGAGTTCCTTGTGTTTAGTTCTCTCTGTTGGAGCTGGGGATCGACAGAACCCGTCCACGGACCAGCAGACGCTCCCAGACTCTGGTTTAAAGTGTAACGCTCATCAAGTCCAACATCCCAACTGCCACCAGTCTTTCCACTACGGTGTATGTGCCTTTCATCCCAAATGTAGATGTAAATGAATTGTTATTATATTAACAAGACTCTGGACTGAGTGGGAGGAGCCACCCAGCATATGGGAGATGGTGAGTATTGACATTCCTTCACCAGTGACGGATGAGTCCATCGGTGAATAGGTGGAGAAAAGGCAACAAACCAAGAACCCGATCGAGGATCCAGGACCCGGTGCTGCTGCATGTATGTGTGTGTTTAAGGGAGAAAGGTATCAATAATTCCCATCAATCATCCACTTCCTGCCTCAGTCAGCAGCTGGTATGTAGGAGAGCTGTGAGAATCATCAATTACACACACACACACACACACACACACACACGCTCGCACACTACATCATTACTGTCAACAGCTGCTGAGCAGGCCTTGCGAGTACCCAAATAACATCATTATCACAAGTATATTTCAACATCGTGCCCCCTCGCAGCCCCCCTGGCCCTTTGCTCCACTAGCAACCAAGAGGGTTAGGACTCGGCCCCCCGGGCCCGCCACGGGGCCCTGAACGCCCCCTGCTCCTCACACTACCGAGGTGGCCTCTGACCCCGGGGGACGTGTCAGGGAGAAGTCGGGGCGAGCGCCTGTCAGGCCGGCGGCTCGGGGGGAAGAGGGGGGTTCTGGGTAATGAGTGAGAAGTGTGCGTGAGCGTGTGTTTACGGCTCGAGGTTGTGCTGCTGCAGAGAGCTCCGAGAGGGGGGCGCTTGTTTTACGCCGTAAGTTGACATGCGAACGAGGGAGTGTGTGTATGTGCACGTGTGTATGTATGTGTACCGTGTGTATGTGTACTGTGTGTATGTGTACCGTGTGTGTGTGTACGTGTGCTGTGTGTTTTTTGTGAGGCAGATTTTGCTTTTTTAGGGGTGAAGGTGTGCGATCCGCTCGTTCATCACTGGTGACAAAGTGTAAAAGTCAGTAAAACATAGAATTTGCTCTCAGCTCGTCCTGGAGGCATCCTAATTAGATGCCCGAACCACCTCAGCTGACTCCTTTCGACACGAAGGAGTAGCGGCTCGACTTCAAGCCTCCTACTGATGTCCGAGCTCCTTACCCTATCTCTAAGGCTGAGCCCGGCCACTCTACGGAGGAAACTCATTTCGGCCGCTTGTATCCGCGACCTCGTTCTTTCGGACACGATCCAAAGCTCGTGACCATAGGTGAGGGTTGGGACGTAGACCGACCAGTAAATTGAGAGCTTCGCCTTTCGGCTCAGCTCCTTCTTCACCAAGACGGCCCGGTGCAACGCCTGCTTTACTGCTGCAGCCGCACCGATACGCCTGTCGATCTCCCGCTCCATTTTACCCTCACTCGTGAACAAGACCCCGAGATACTTGAACTCCTTCGCTTGTGGTAGGCACTCTGTCCCCACCCGGAGGGAGCAATCCACCGGTTTCCGGCAGAGCACCATGGCCTCAGATTTCGTGGTGCTGACTCTCATCCCCGCCGCTTCACACTCGGCTGCAAAACGCCCCAGTGAATGCTGGAGGTCATGGTCCGAGGAGGCAAACAGGACCACATCATCTGCAAACAGCAGAGAGGCTATCCTGAGATCCCCGAACCTGACATTCTCCGCCCCACGGCTGCGCCTAGATATCCTGTCCATGAAAGTCACGAACAGGACCGGTGATAAAGGGCAGCCCTGGCGGAGGCCAACACCCACCGGGAACGTATCTGACTTACTGCCGAGGATACGAACACAGCTCCTACTGCAGGCGTACAGAGACCGGATGGCCCGTTGCAACGGGTCCGGCACACCATACTCCCGCAGCACCCCCCACAAAAAGCCCAGAGGGACCCGGTCGAAAGCCTTCTCCAAGTCCACAAAGCACATGTAGACTGGTTGGGCAAACTCCCAGGACCCCTCCAGTATCCTTGCAAGGGTAAAGAGCTGGTCCACTGTTCCACGACCAGGACGAAACCCGCACTGTTCTTCTTGAATCCGAGGTTCGACAAACGGTCGGAGCCTCCGTTCCAGCACCCTGGCATAAGCTTTTCCCGGGAGGCTGAGTAGTGTGATACCCCGATAATTCGAGCACACTCTCCGGTCCCCCTTCTTGAAGATGGGAACCACCACCCCGGTCTGCCAGTCCATGGGCACTGTGCCCGACCCCCATGCGACATTGAAGAGGCGTGTCAGCCAAGACAGCCCAACAAAGTCCAGCACCTTCAGCATCTCAGGGCGGATTTCATCCACCCCCGGCGCCTTGCCACCAAGGAGCTTTTTGACTACCTTAGTGGCCTCTGCCAGGGATATGGGTTCATCCAACCCCAAGTCTTCAGGCGCTGCCCCCTGTTCAGGGGACATGTTGACGATATCCTCTGTCTGGGTCAGCAGCAACCCTCCCCCGCTGATAACAGCCTGGGGAAGGCCCTGCTTTCCCTTCCTGAGTCGTCGGATGGTTTGCCAGAACCTCCTTGAGGCCAACCGAAAGTCCTTCTCCATGGCCTCCCCGAACTCCTCCCATGCCCGAGTTTTAGCATCCGTGACCACCGCAGCTGCAGTCCTTCTGGCCTGCCTGTACCTGTCAGCTGCTTCAGGAGACCCCTGGGCCAACCAAGCCCGAAAGGCCTCCTTCTTCAGCTTGACGGCTTCCCTCACCCCCGGTGTCCACCACCGGGTTCTCGGGTTGCCGCCACGACAGGCACCAATGACCTTCCGACCACAGCTCCTAGCGGCCGCGTCCACAATAGAGTCCTTCCGGAGGTGGGAGTTGAAGACCTCCCGGACAGGATCCTCCGCCAGACGTTCCCAGTTCACCCTCACTACACGTTTGGGCTTGCCAGGTCTTTCTGGCCGACTCCCCCGCCATCTGATCCAACTCACCACCAGGTGGTGATCAGTTGACAGCTCTGCTCCTCTCTTCACCCGAGTGTCCAAAACATATGGCCGCAGATCAGATGATACGATTACGAAGTCGATCATTGATCTCCGGCCTAAGGTGCTCTGGTACCAGGTACACTTATGAGCCACCTTATGTTCAAACATGGTGTTTGTTATGGACAAACTGTGGCTAGCACAGAAGTCCAACAACGAAACACCACTCGGGTTCAGATCAGGCAAGCCGTTCCTCCCAATCACTCCCCGCCAGGTTTCTCTGTCGTCGCCCACGTGAGCGTTGAAGTCTCCCAGGAGAACTATGGAGTCGGCAGGCGGCGCCCTTTCCAGGACCCCTCCCACCAACTCCAAGAAGGCCGGATACTCCGAAATGCTGTTTGGTGCATAAGCACAAACAACAGTCAGAGCCTTACTCCCCGCAACTTGTAGGCGCAGGGAGGCGACCCTCTCGTTCTCCGGGGAAAACTCCAACACGGCGGCGCTCAGCCGGGGACTCGTGAGTATCCCCACTCCCGCCCGGCGCCTCTCACCCTGGGCGACTCCAGAAAAGAACAAAGTCCAACCCTTCTCCAGGAGTTTGGTTCCAGAGCCAGCGCTGTGCGTGGAGGTGAGCCCAACTATATCTAGCTGGTACCGCTCCACCTCCCTCACCAGCTCCGGCTCCTTCCCCGCTAGCGAGGTGACGTTCCACGTCCCTAGAGCTAGTCTATGTCGCCGGCGATCGGCTCGCCCAGGCCCCCTGCCCGGCCCGCCGCCCGGTCTACATAGCACCCGACCCCGATGTCTGTCCCTGCGGGTGGTGGGTCCACAGGGTGGGTTATTAACTATTATGGTTTTATTTCCCATAATGCAGTTTCTTTTTTTTTAATCATTATAAAAATCTGGCTCTATTTCTAAATCAAAGGATTCAGAGTTTTATTCAAGGGTTTAACGAACAATATATGAGGTCATATACCGCGTCTTAAATTACTATTGTGCAATGAAAAATAAAAACTACTTTACATAAAACCGTAATAATTATAGAAAGAGAAAAATAGTTTTGCATGCACATTGATTTTCTTAATTACAAATGAAACACTTCTAACATCAGAGTGGACACTAACATCACTGCAATTAGAGCGGATCTCTGTTTACCCAGCATGCTTTTCAAAGACAGAACTGATGTCGCTTACACAACCGTGAGCTCAGTGACCCCGGAGAGCCGAACAGGCCTTACAACCACAGGAAGACATCCCAACATCAACAAGATACACTGCACATACTGTAGTGGAGCCCCACTTCAGCTGGCGGAAGAGCCTGTGGAGGATGTGGAGGGTCAAAAAGATTAGCACTGCTCCCTGATGGTGAGGTGTCAGGAGGAGGAGGAGGAGGAGGAGGAGGAGGAGGCGAGAGGAAAATAGAAAAACGTAGAGACAGAAATACGTGAACGAAAAAAGAAAAGACAGACGGAGTGAGACAAAGAAATAGAAAGAGGAGTGAGAGGGAAAGCATGCAGAGATGGTAAATAGGATCAGATTGATAAGCAGTGAGAGCCGAAGTTAAGGTTATTATAACCTTTTTAAAATAACCAGCGTTAATAATGGATTCCTGTTCCTGTCTCAGCCCCGCCGGCTTCATCCTGTTGATGTCTCACATTACTGGTCTGCTGAAGCAGACTGGGTGAAGTGGTCTGAGCCGCCCTGGCTGCTGGCCAGAGGAACTGGTACTCGAGCAGAGTCAGGCGAGGTCAAGAGAGCCGGCCCGATAGAGCCGGCCCGATAGAGCCGGCCCGATAGAGCCGGCCCGGCTGCTCCGCCACTCACTGTGTTAACTCTGTTATCTGTGACACTGAGCTCGTCTTCTTCTGGAGGTCGAGCCACACGGATAACACAGGTGTGTAACATGTGCTTGTGTTTCTTGTTGATTTGTCCCCTAGCATTGTAAATAACCCGAATACTGCATTTCACTTAGGGTTAGGGTTAAAGTAATGCATATTCATAAAGGAATGGTTGAGGTTAGGGTTAGGGGTTAGGTAAGGGTATTTAAGGGCTTAGGGTTAGGGTTTAGGGTTTAGGGTTAGGGTTTAGGGTTAGGTATGTTGATAGTCAGTGACATGCTGATCCCAGCTCGGTTGGACCGGCAGCTCGACTCCATCTTGACAAAGTACGTCCAAATGTGATTGAGTGTCAGGCTCCTCACATGGAGTCCAAACCCTCTGGACCGGATCAAAGGACCCGGTTCTGCTCCGCGGTGGAACCCTGATGGCAGCTTGAGACCGGAGACGTTTACGGCTCTCTCGTATCCCAGTGATCCCTCCTGTTCCCCACAATCAAGGTTGTTTAATGTAGCCGGCCTATGGAGCGGCATCAGGTGGTCTCTGTGGTGGTAAAGAGGCTCGAGTGCTGACCCGGCCCACATTAATGTGCACAACATTATGATGGCGCTGCCCGTCACAGATATTGTTGCCGTGCACGAGGTTTTAACAGAGGGAAAAGGAGGTATGCAACCATGCAATATACAATAACACTTTATAATAACTGCACGCTATGAAGTTAAGTAAACACTTAATTCATCATCTATAAAGTTTATGTTTGTCTCTGTCATATTTGTTCCTGTTAGAGGCAGAAGTCTCTCTCTGGTCTCTGGTCCTCTGGCTCTGGTCACACTTATAACTGCACAATATGAAGCATTATATAATACTTCATTTACAAACAGTGAATCCATCATTTATGAAGTGTGTAACAATGCTTTATAAATGATGAATTAAGTGTTTACTCAAACTTAACTAATGCTTCACAACATGCAGTTATTATAACGTGGTACAAAATATTGTTCTAAAGTTCCAATGCTTATGTTTATTTTAAATTCATTTGCCCGTTTTTTTATTTTACAAAGCAGGAAAGCTTTTTTTAAATGAGAGGATTAGTTTCATTTTAAGTCCTTGAGTCATTGCGATCGCATCATTTGGTTTTTATAAAAGTAAAGTAGAAAATTACAATCATGTCAACCATCCACATCCAAACAAACATAAAAGATATACGATAATAATAATCACTCACAGAAAAGAAACCATGATTTTCATGACTACCATTCCCGATATTCCCTTCAGGTTGTTCCTTCGGGTCACCAGCAGAATGTGTGCGATACTTCCTGTTCACAAAACGTCAGCTCTGCCAGCGGTTCAGATCAGATCCGTGCCTATTGAATTATGGCTGTAATATAATAACATCAACTGATGGCTCACAGCCAAGACTCTGCATGTGAGTCAGTCGGTACAATTGACGAAACACAACTGACACGTTCCCTTTAGCGATGTAAATATGGATCCCAACGTAATGATACAGGATTTGACCTTAAGGCTCAAAAAGGTGACAGTGATCAAAAACAATCTTTTCAGGATTCCCTGATGTCATCTCTTATCCCGTCCCATTCATGTCCTGATGTTGCATCTAAGTCATAAATCACAGTCACATGTTCTCAATGACAAGCAGATGCTCACGTTAGGTTCAATAACCGCGTTGCGCTCCACGCTCCAGATATCAAAGCGAGTCGTCACAACAGTGAAAACGCTCCTGGCCCGCTGATCCAAATACCAGGAAACACGGCTCGTCCTCTTTGGATTCAGTGTCATCCCTCCTCTATCTGTGGTGTCTGTCTTCAATTCCCACCAGCAGATGTCCATTGTGATCACTCGGGCCGGATGAAATCACAAGTTATTCACACTAAATCCTTTTTCCTGTTATCTCTTCTAGGAGGTATAGCAAAACTAAATACAATGAAAAGGTCCATGAGATAAAACATATTTTCCAAATGACATGTATAGTTTTATTTCTTGCCAAATTATAAATGAATACAATGATATCACATGTCTGTCCGCTGAGGGGGAACCCACACACTTAAACTTCAGCTTACTCTTCATGAGAGTTTAACCAGTTCAAATCTTCAAATCTAAATTTAATTGGCTGTTACAAAGAGGTTTAAGGATTTGATTACAATTTGACTCACAGGCAAAAATGCTACATCGATTAAGTTTGACTTAACATTGGAGAATGCAAAGAAGGCACTGAAGCACATTACCGCGGTAATACCACAACATGCCTTTTGGATTTCTGTTTGCGTAAATAATAAACAAAAGAGGTCCATCGGTGAGCTGCAGGCAGATTGTGTTACGTTTGGACAGAACCAAGCTTTCCCCTGGCTTCAGTGTTAGGGTTAGGGTAAATCAATGCTAAGCTAACCCAATGCTAAGCTAACCCAATGCTACGCTAACCCAATGCTACGCTAAACCAATGCTACGCTAAACCAATGCTACGCTAAACCAATGCTAAGCTAAACCAATGCTAAGCTAAACCAATGCTAAGCTAAACCAATGGCCTCCTGGCTGTCGCTTCATACTTAGCCAACAGTTAGAGAGGTACTGCATCAGTGTCTTCATCTAACTCTGTAGGTCGGGAGGTAAAAATCATATTTTACAAAATGTTTTACCATTATTACATTTTCTTATCTACAAGAGCTTTAAGTCATTGCTGCTGCAGGATCATCCCACCAATGGCCTCGCACACCTTAAAAAAAAGCCAATTCATCACAATCATTTAATGCCTCCCAGATGGACAGTTTCCGACTTCCCAATCCGCCAGCCCCATAATAGCATCAGGTTACTTTGTGTAGCAGCACACGATATGTCACGGCAGGTTAGACTCAACAGCTCTGGCCGTGTGCCCGATATATGCCGAGCAGGTATGACGCTGTGGTCCTCGAGCGAAGAAGCCGGATGTTTGAGCGACAACATTTTGCCGTCGTGCTCGGCAGCAGCATCGCATGACATCATAAGACGAACCAGTCGGGACGCAATTGGCAATCGTAATCCAACAAGATCAAAGACCTTTGACAGATCTCTGTGGTGCACAACACAGCAGCGAATGGCGTCCACGAGGAAAGATGGAGTGTAGTTTAGCTGTGGATCAACGTCTGCCCACTAAAGCCTCAGCTAGCAATGCTGCATTCCAGTGAAAAGGCTTAGGGTTAAGGGTTAAGGGTTAAAGGTTAGGGTTAGGTAAGTAGGTTCAACATAATGTTGGACCAGATGCACGGGCTCAGAAAGCAACTTTATCTCCTCTTCTTTCTCCTATCTTTAACTTTCTGACTCTAGGTCTTCTCACTGTGTCTGACGACTTACTGGGGTTTAGGGATCATGCAGAGACCTCTGTTTAAAACAACTAACAATAAACAAATAAGATACAAAAATTAAAAAAGGGGGGAATAAAACAATAAAATATTAAAAAGAGTAATTGAAGTTGTAAAATAATTTTATAAAAGATTATGGTAAAAATGAACAATCAAAGCATTTCAGACATTTATAAATAAACCATCAAAAGACTCTTAAAATGAAATGAATATTGTCAGAAATTAAAAGTACACCCAATCTCCATCCAATTGGGGGCACTGGCTCTGTAAATGAACAGAGGGGATGTTGTTAGGCTAGCCGACCACGGCTGGCTGGTGGATGGGTTTCAAGGAGGTACCCGGTGGGGGCCGGTTCCCTTGGGAAATTGGAGACAAACAATTGAAAAAAAGGCATTGTTTTGATTAAATGTAAAGATTGGACAGACAATTACCGAATCAAAAATTTCAAGTTGAGGTCTGGTTGAGGTTAGGGTTAGGGGATTAGGGATGGGAATCAGTTTGTGCAAGGTTGATCATGTCGGGATAGGAGAGGGAGCTATTCCTATAAGTCTCGGATGGAGGAGTCCTTTGTCAGGAATCAGGTAAGTGTCACATTCCACATGTATACTTACAGATTATAAGTGCTTCATATAAGTGCTTGGTCAAACAAATCATGCAAGTTGGGAGAAAAGCCCCCTTACAAGGTAATACAAGACATAAAAAGGTAAGTAAATGCAACAATATGTCAGGGTTGTGTTCCGGACCCAAAAGCAAACTCGGCACAGCAGGTAAGGTATAACAAAAAGGTGTATTTATTGTCCCTTAAGCAACTCAAAAAACACAAAAACTCAGGCCTTCAGGCCAAACTCCACAAAACGTAAATGCAATGTCCCTCAAAGCAAACTTAAGTCCTCAGGGCCGCAGGCAATACTCATCCACACCTAGCTTGTGGCGTAGCGTAGCTCCAGGCGTAGCTCGTGGCGTAGCGTAGCTCCAGGCGTAGCTCGTGGCGTAGCGTAGCTCCAGGCGTAGCTCGTGGCGTAGCGTAGCTCCAGGCGTAGCTCCAGGCGTAGCTCCAGGCGTAGCTCGTGGCGTGAAACCCTCTGGACAGGGGCACTTTCCGTAATAACCCGACACGGGAGTCCGGGAGGAAGCTGGCTTTAACCTGCCGCTGATGAGCCGGGATGAGTTGCAGCTGTGTCGCCGTCATGCGCTGCAGCTGCGGAGCGCTCTCCTCACACTGCCCCTCCTCTACCTGCACACACACACCCTGGCCGCACCCAGGGTTGCTTTGGCACCCCCTGGCGGTGGTGCCTTGCGGATCCTCACAGTACCCCCCCCTCAACGGACGCCTCCAGGCGTCCATGGCACCACCGGACCAGGGTGGGTGGATGGGGGTCCGGTAGGAGGGCCACAACACTCCTGACGACCACCGGCTCGCGGAGAGAGACCTGGAACACAGGAAAAAAGTCACTGGACCACCGAGCTCAGGGGAACGGGCCCCAGGCGGAGACTCGGGAGGCCGGGCCGGAGGACGGCCCCCAGGCGGAGACTCAGGAGGACGGCCACCAGGCGGAGACTCAGGAGGACGGGCCGGAGGACGGCCACCAGACGGAGACTCAGGAGGACGTGCCGGCGGACGGGACCAACCAACCCTAGACTCGGGACGGGACTGGACCGGACAGGACTCGTGACGGGACTTAACCGGACGGGACTTAACCGGACGGAACTCGGGACGGGACTCAACCGGACGGAACTTGGGACGGGACTCAACCGGATGGGGCTTGGGACGGGACTGGGGACGGGACTTGACCGGACGGGACTTGACCGGACCCGGAGGACCGGATATTGCCCGAACCTCGACGGGACTCGAGGGACATGTGTCGGCCGGACCGCCGACGGGACTCGAGGGACATGTGTCGGCCGGACCGCCGACGGGACTCGAGGGACATGTGTCGGCCGGACCGCCGACAAGAATCACAGGATACAAGCCGGGCCGGACTGCCGGCAGGGCTTGGGGAACAGGTGGCGGCCGGACCACCGACGAGACAGGTGTCGGCCGGACCACCGCCGGGACTCGGGGAACAAGGGTCGACCGGACCACCGACGAGACAGGTGTCGGCCGGACCGCTGACGGGACTCGGGGAACAAGGGTCGGCCGGACCACCGACGAGACAGGTGTCGGCCGGACCGCTGACGGGACTCGGGGAACAAGGGTCGGCCGGACCACCGACGAGACAGGTGTCGGCCGGACCGCCGATGAGACTCTTGGGACTAGGATCGGCCGGGCCACCGACGAGACAGGTGTCGGCCGGACCGCCGATGGGGTTCGGGGAACAAGGGTCGGCCGGACCACCGACGAGACAGGTGTCGGCCGGACCGCCGATGAGACTCTTGGGACTAGGATCGGCCGGGCCACCGACGAGACAGGTGTCGGCCGGACCGCCGATGGGGTTCGGGGAACAAGGGTCGGCCGGACCACCGACGAGACAGGTGTCGGCCGGACCGCCGATGAGACTCTTGGGACTAGGATCGGCCGGGCCACCGACGAGACAGGTGTCGGCCGGACCGCCGATGGGGTTCGGGGAACAAGGGTCGGCCGGACCACCGACGAGACAGGTGTCGGCCGGACCGCCGACGAAACTCTTGGGACTAGGATCGGCCGGGCCACCGACGAGACAGGTGTCGGCCGGACCGCCGATGGGGTTCGAGGGACAGTTGTCGGCCGGACCACCGACGAGACAGGTGTCGGCCGGACCGCCGATGGGACTGTTGGGACCAGGATCGGCCGGGCCACCGACGAGACAGGTGTCGGCCGGACCGCCGATGGGGTTCGGGGAACAGTTGGGGAAGCTGGGACCGGGACTAGCACCGTGGCGGGACACGAGACCGGGGCTGAACGCGACACGGTGGCAGAAACTGGGCTCGGGGCTGGCAGCGGCACAGGAACTGGGACCGGGACTAGCAAAGGCACGGTGGCATAAACTCTGGGAGCTGGAGTCGGCCGGGACGCCGACAGGACACGTGGAGCTGGAGTCGGCCGGGACGCCGACAGGACACGTGGAGCTGGAGTCGGCCGGGGCGCCGACAGGACACGTGGAGCAGGAGTCGGCCGGGGCGCCGACAGGACACGTGGAGCAGGAGTCGGCCGGGGCGCCGACAGGACACGTGGAGCAGGAGTCGGCCGGGGCGCCGACAGGACACGTGGAGCAGGAGTCGGCCGGGGCGCCGACAGGACACGTGGAGCAGGAGTCGGCCGGGGCGCCGACAGGACCCGAGGAGCAGGAGTCGGCCGGGGCGCCGACAGGACCCGAGGAGCAGGAGTCGGTGAAGGCGTCAACAGGACACGAGGAGCAGGAGTCGGTGAAGGCGTCAACGGGATACAGGGAGCGGGCGTGACCGGCTTCTCCACAGCCGCCGCCTGCGCTGGGGGCCCCCTCCGCCGGCGTCGACGGCCCGAGGCTCTGGCCTCCGGGTTAGAACCCCTAGCCCGTTGGAGGCACCGGGGCCCACCAAACGCCAGCCGGGCACCTGCCCAGGGATCCGGTTCAGGATCCTCCTCCACATTGGGATCCTCGTATCTGGGATCCCGCACGTAGTCGACGTAACCAAAGCCATCACGAAGGTAGAACCGGGTGGGCTGCTCATCCACATTGGGATCCTTGCATCCGGGATCCCGCACGTAGTCCCGGGGGCCACCAAACGCCAGCCGGGGAAAGTGTCGCGCCAAGAACCGCCCCTCCGGACTGGGGTTCCACATAAGCCCGGAGAACACACAAAACAAAAGAAAAACAAAAAAAAACGTTGTTTGCTGGGTCCTTGTATTTGGTCGGGTTATTCTGTCAGGGTTGTGTTCCGGACCCAAAAGCAAACTCGGCACAGCAGGTAAGGTATAACAAAAAGGTGTATTTATTGTCCCTTAAGCAACTCAAAAAACACAAAAACTCAGGCCTTCAGGCCAAACTCCACAAAACGTAAATGCAATGTCCCTCAAAGCAAACTTAAGTCCTCAGGGCCGCAGGCAATACTCATCCACACGTAGCTTGTGGCGTAGCGTAGCTCGTGGCGTAGCGTAGCTCCAGGCGTAGCTCGTGGCGTAGCGTAGCTCCAGGCGTAGCTCGTGGCGTAGCGTAGCTCCAGGCGTAGCTCGTGGCGTAGCGTAGCTCCAGGCGTAGCTCCAGGCGTAGCTCCAGGCGTAGCTCCAGGCGTAGCTCCAGGCGTAGCTCCAGGCGTAGCTCGTGGCGTGAAACCCTCTGGACAGGGGCACTTTCCGTAATAACCCGACACGGGAGTCCGGGAGGAAGCTGGCTTTAACCTGCCGCTGATGAGCCGGGATGAGTTGCAGCTGTGTCGCCGTCATGCGCTGCAGCTGCGGAGCGCTCTCCTCACACTGCCCCTCCTCTACCTGCACACACACACCCTGGCCGCACCCAGGGTTGCTTTGGCACCCCCTGGCGGTGGTGCCTTGCGGATCCTCACAGTACCCCCCCCTCAACGGACGCCTCCAGGCGTCCATGGCACCACCGGACCAGGGTGGGTGGATGGGGGTCCGGTAGGAGGGCCACAACACTCCTGACGACCACCGGCTCGCGGAGAGAGACCTGGAACACAGGAAAAAAGTCACTGGACCACCGAGCTCAGGGGAACGGGCCCCAGGCGGAGACTCGGGAGGCCGGGCCGGAGGACGGCCCCCAGGCGGAGACTCAGGAGGACGGCCACCAGGCGGAGACTCAGGAGGACGGGCCGGAGGACGGCCACCAGACGGAGACTCAGGAGGACGTGCCGGCGGACGGGACCAACCAACCCTAGACTCGGGACGGGACTGGACCGGACAGGACTCGTGACGGGACTTAACCGGACGGGACTTAACCGGACGGAACTCGGGACGGGACTCAACCGGACGGAACTTGGGACGGGACTCAACCGGATGGGGCTTGGGACGGGACTGGGGACGGGACTTGACCGGACGGGACTTGACCGGACCCGGAGGACCGGATATTGCCCGAACCTCGACGGGACTCGAGGGACATGTGTCGGCCGGACCGCCGACGGGACTCGAGGGACATGTGTCGGCCGGACCGCCGACGGGACTCGAGGGACATGTGTCGGCCGGACCGCCGACAAGAATCACAGGATACAAGCCGGGCCGGACTGCCGGCAGGGCTTGGGGAACAGGTGGCGGCCGGACCACCGACGAGACAGGTGTCGGCCGGACCACCGCCGGGACTCGGGGAACAAGGGTCGACCGGACCACCGACGAGACAGGTGTCGGCCGGACCGCTGACGGGACTCGGGGAACAAGGGTCGGCCGGACCACCGACGAGACAGGTGTCGGCCGGACCGCTGACGGGACTCGGGGAACAAGGGTCGGCCGGACCACCGACGAGACAGGTGTCGGCCGGACCGCCGATGAGACTCTTGGGACTAGGATCGGCCGGGCCACCGACGAGACAGGTGTCGGCCGGACCGCCGATGGGGTTCGGGGAACAAGGGTCGGCCGGACCACCGACGAGACAGGTGTCGGCCGGACCGCCGATGAGACTCTTGGGACTAGGATCGGCCGGGCCACCGACGAGACAGGTGTCGGCCGGACCGCCGATGGGGTTCGGGGAACAAGGGTCGGCCGGACCACCGACGAGACAGGTGTCGGCCGGACCGCCGATGAGACTCTTGGGACTAGGATCGGCCGGGCCACCGACGAGACAGGTGTCGGCCGGACCGCCGATGGGGTTCGGGGAACAAGGGTCGGCCGGACCACCGACGAGACAGGTGTCGGCCGGACCGCCGACGAAACTCTTGGGACTAGGATCGGCCGGGCCACCGACGAGACAGGTGTCGGCCGGACCGCCGATGGGGTTCGAGGGACAGTTGTCGGCCGGACCACCGACGAGACAGGTGGTGTCGGCCGGACCGCCGATGGGACTGTTGGGACCAGGATCGGCCGGGCCACCGACGAGACAGGTGTCGGCCGGACCGCCGATGGGGTTCGGGGAACAGTTGGGGAAGCTGGGACCGGGACTAGCACCGTGGCGGGACACGAGACCGGGGCTGAACGCGACACGGTGGCAGAAACTGGGCTCGGGGCTGGCAGCGGCACAGGAACTGGGACCGGGACTAGCAAAGGCACGGTGGCATAAACTCTGGGAGCTGGAGTCGGCCGGGACGCCGACAGGACACGTGGAGCTGGAGTCGGCCGGGACGCCGACAGGACACGTGGAGCTGGAGTCGGCCGGGGCGCCGACAGGACACGTGGAGCAGGAGTCGGCCGGGGCGCCGACAGGACACGTGGAGCAGGAGTCGGCCGGGGCGCCGACAGGACACGTGGAGCAGGAGTCGGCCGGGGCGCCGACAGGACACGTGGAGCAGGAGTCGGCCGGGGCGCCGACAGGACACGTGGAGCAGGAGTCGGCCGGGGCGCCGACAGGACACGTGGAGCAGGAGTCGGCCGGGGCGCCGACAGGACCCGAGGAGCAGGAGTCGGCCGGGGCGCCGACAGGACCCGAGGAGCAGGAGTCGGTGAAGGCGTCAACAGGACACGAGGAGCAGGAGTCGGTGAAGGCGTCAACGGGATACAGGGAGCGGGCGTGACCGGCTTCTCCACAGCCGCCGCCTGCGCTGGGGGCCCCCTCCGCCGGCGTCGACGGCCCGAGGCTCTGGCCTCCGGGTTAGAACCCCTAGCCCGTTGGAGGCACCGGGGCCCACCAAACGCCAGCCGGGCACCTGCCCAGGGATCCGGTTCAGGATCCTCCTCCACATTGGGATCCTCGTATCTGGGATCCCGCACGTAGTCGACGTAACCAAAGCCATCACGAAGGTAGAACCGGGTGGGCTGCTCATCCACATTGGGATCCTTGCATCCGGGATCCCGCACGTAGTCCCGGGGGCCACCAAACGCCAGCCGGGGAAAGTGTCGCGCCAAGAACCGCCCCTCCGGACTGGGGTTCCACATAAGCCCGGAGAACACACAAAACAAAAGAAAAACAAAAAAAAACGTTGTTTGCTGGGTCCTTGTATTTGGTCGGGTTATTCTGTCAGGGTTGTGTTCCGGACCCAAAAGCAAACTCGGCACAGCAGGTAAGGTATAACAAAAAGGTGTATTTATTGTCCCTTAAGCAACTCAAAAAACACAAAAACTCAGGCCTTCAGGCCAAACTCCACAAAACGTAAATGCAATGTCCCTCAAAGCAAACTTAAGTCCTCAGGGCCGCAGGCAATACTCATCCACACGTAGCTTGTGGCGTAGCGTAGCTCCAGGCGTAGCTCGTGGCGTAGCGTAGCTCCAGGCGTAGCTCGTGGCGTAGCGTAGCTCCAGGCGTAGCTCGTGGCGTAGCGTAGCTCCAGGCGTAGCTCGTGGCGTAGCGTAGCTCCAGGCGTAGCTCCAGGCGTAGCTCCAGGCGTAGCTCCAGGCGTAGCTCCAGGCGTAGCTCGTGGCGTGAAACCCTCTGGACAGGGGCACTTTCCGTAATAACCCGACACGGGAGTCCGGGAGGAAGCTGGCTTTAACCTGCCGCTGATGAGCCGGGATGAGTTGCAGCTGTGTCGCCGTCATGCGCTGCAGCTGCGGAGCGCTCTCCTCACACTGCCCCTCCTCTACCTGCACACACACACCCTGGCCGCACCCAGGGTTGCTTTGGCACCCCCTGGCGGTGGTGCCTTGCGGATCCTCACACAATATACAATATGGACAAACTCAAGTCTACAGTCATGTTCACTTTATCTGATTCCCTCCAAAGGGTCCCCATAAGATCTGCGGGAAGGCAAGGGGAAGAAGATGGGGGTCCAGGACCAGATTATTAATAAGGTAAGTTGTTACTTAGGTCTGTCTCCAAGATTTGACAAAGGATGGAGGGAAATATGTCCCCAGTACGGGGCCCCTGCTTAATGTTTTTATACCAGTTTCTTGTTTAAGAAAACTATTTAAAAGTCACCCTTACATGAGCAACCCCATAATATATTACTTAAAATAAGAAAATTAAAATCAGACTTAAAAGTCCCTAAAAAATCCCACTGGGAATGAAGTTAAAACATCAAAACACTTAACATACAAACAAAGGAGGGGGAGGGGAAGAGAAGGGAATCTCCTGTACAAAGCAACCTGTTGAAAAAGTCTCTGGTGTCTCGAGCCTGATTCCGGTCCTTGCTGAGGATCCTTGTAGCCCCCTGGTGGTTGCGTCCCCCTATAATTTTCCTTCATGAGGATACAGGTAGGGCACCCATTTGGAAGCAGACAATTCAACCACAGTTCAGAATGGGACTGTTCAGCCAAAGAAAAAAGGCGCACAGCCCCCCAGGGGGAGCATTAAATGTTTCTTTTTGCAGCGACAGAGGTGGCAGGTGGGGTTCAGTTCTTGCTCTTTATTAGAGTTGGTGGTGTGTTGTGGTGATATCACCTTCCCAGGGAATCCCCGTCTCGTCCAATTCCTTTTCCTTTTCTAGGGGGTTAGGGTTAGGGTTAGGGTTAGAGGTTAGGGTTAGGGGGTAGGGGGTTAGGGTTAGGGTTAAGGGTTAAAGGTTAGAGTTAGGGTTAGGGGGTTAGGGTTAGGAGGTGGGGAAATAAAAAACTTCCACCCACCAGAAGGGTGAGTGGAGTGCACGGGCTCACCAGCCTCCCTTTGGATCTCCTCCTTCTCCCAAGTAAAAAGGGACCTGTTTATTCTGTTTCATTTAGGCCACTCGGCCATTTTGTTTTTAATTTCTGGATCCAGTGGTTCTCTATCCTGTATCTCTGTGCACCGGACCAACTCGCTGATGACTCCAGTCCAAACATTTTTAGGTTTTCTTTTCCGTGTTCACCATAGTGTATGTAAAGTTTAGTTTTCTTGGTCTGTTTGTTGATTAAATACATGTGTTGCTTTAGCCTTTGTTCTATTTTGTTTTTGGTCTGACCCACACATATTTTTCCACATAACTGACACTTTATTCCATATACTACATTAGAGGAATCCAGGCAAAAGGTCTGTAGGATCGGTGAGTTTTGTAATGAATGTTCATTAAATATATATTTAATGGTCACAAAATGTATGTTTTTTACCGGTCGTTTATTGGTCAAGGAGGCGTGTACTAGAAGGTCCCTGAGGTTGGTATTCCTTTTGAAAGCAGATATTATTTGAAAGTCCCGTAACGGGGCCATCTTCTCTTGTAGTTTCTGATACTGTTTTTTAACTTTTGATCCAATTTTCAGGGCTGCTGGTGAGAGTATAGTGATAAATGGCACCATGTGTTTTTCTGTATTTCTTTCTACAGAGTCACGAATCTGCTGAAGTCTGCGGCTTTCCGCCCTAATGGCTCGTAAAAAGGTTCTGTTGTATCCCCTAGTTCGAAGGACCTTAAAGAGTGTCCTAGTGGCTTCCTCGGCATCTTCTGGGTAAGTACATATCCTCTCGTATCGGAGTAATTGAGATTTAATGATTCCTTTAAAAGTATGTTTGGGGTGATAGCTCGTCTTGTGTAGTAAGGCATGGGTATCTGTGGGTTTAAAATAGACTCGGGTGCCCAGTTGTCCCGTCTGGCTTAATTTAAAAACTTCTGTGTCCAGAAATTCCACTTTTTGTGTTTGTAGATTGTGTTTGACTGTAATGGCTGGGTGGTGGTTATTGAGGATGTCAATAAATTGTCCGAAGTCTTGTTCTGTGTAGGTCCAGATTCCAAAGATGTCATCTAGGTATCTGCAATAAAAAAGGGGGACTTTGGGGCATTTCATTAGTACTGTCTGCTCCCAGTCCGCCATATAAATATTGGCGTAGGAGGGTGCAAACTTCTTGCCCATTGCAGTTCCATGTACCTGTAGATATTGTTTCCCATTAAATTCAAAATCATTACATGTTAGACCCAATTCTAGCAAGGAGAGCAGTTCGTCATCTGGTCTACAGGGATCAGGGGATTTTTCGAAGGCCTGCTTGACGGCTCTAAGTCCCCGTATGGAATCAATATTGGTATAGAGTGCGTCTATATCTATGGAAAATAGCATGGCTCCTATTGGTATGGTGAGTGTTTGGATTTTTTGGACAAAGTCATATGTATCTTTAATGTATCCTGGATGTTTTTGTGACAGAGGCCCCAAGAAGCTCTCTAAATATTCCGCTATCCTGTACGATTCGCTTCCACAATCTGATATAATAGGTCGGCCTGGGGGGATCTGGTGTGGAACCGTCCAATTTGCCGGATCCTTGTGGATTTTCGGGAGCAAATAAAATTTGCGGGGCCGTGGAAGGTCCGATCCGAAAGGGTAAGTTTTTTGTTTTGATGTAATGCATTTCTTTTCATACAGGTTCTGGATTATTTCTCGTGTTCTTACTTGTGTCTCCGCCTGGAGGGGCCCACTCAACGGTAAGTAATGTCTAGTGTTACTCAATTGTCGGTTAGCCTCCGTAAGATATTGGGTTTTGTCCATGATGACAACTTTGGAGCCCTTATCTGCTGGTTTTATAATGATATCTTTATTGTGTTTAATCTTGTTTAGTGCTGCTCTCTCCTGCATGGTTAAATTGTCTTTCAGCTCTATTCTGGTGGAGATGTTTTCTAAGTCCCTCTTATCTTGTGCAATAAGTTCCTTAATGGTCAATGGCACCAATTCCCAGGCTGGTTCCCAGTTTGTGGGTTCCGTAAACCCTCCTTGTACTTTCCCCTTAGTGAACTTAAAGTGGTTCAAAAGCTTGAGGCGTCTGTGGTAATACCACAGATCCCGTCGCAGTTCATCCTTATCTACTTTGTTTGGGGTAGGTATAAAAGAAAGACCTTTCTCTAGTAGTTTTTGTTCCGATTCTTCCAAGGAAAAGGTAAGTGAGAGATTTAGGATGTTGGAGGTAGGAGGGAGATTTCTCGGTCCCCCGGTTGACAGTTTAACTGGTTCATCCAACTTTGGAACATTTCTGTGGCCGTTTTATCGGTCCAAAGCAGCGGGTCTGTGGTCTGTACTTGGAATAACTGTGTTTCTATCCCCTCCAGTGTTCTATAGTTTTTCTCTAGAAACCTATTAGTCTGGGTAATCAGTCTTTGCTTGGCCTGTAGTAACTGTTGTGAGAACTGTATTTTAGGGACAAATATTTCCGCATTTGGGAAATTCTTCTTGGATGTAGTCACCAGCTATTGAAACTGCTTGGAGATGGTGCTAAGTTGGTTAAGCCTATTACAGTTATTTAAGCCTATGGATAAGAGGACCTTCTGGGTAGTAGGAGAGGGGTCGAGTTTCTCCAAGATACCTTTAAGGTGATGAATCTGGGCCTCCGGGAAACTCTCCACCTGTACTAATGGATAGTTATATCTGGGGATCCTGGATAGGTTTGAATCGCCAATCACCAGGATAGGTTTCTCTGGTGTGAGGCTCCAGGTGTTGATTTTTTGATAACTTTGTTTATGTCTAATGGGGCTCTGTAGAATGATGGGGACAGTAACTGTCTGCAGGAGAGTTTGTTGGCCCCGGGGGCCAGGCATAAGGCCTTCAGCCTCTCCCGGTTCCAAGCCCGGCTGTGCTGCCTCATGAGATGCACGCTGCGTCCCCAAGTCCTCTGCCTCTGCGGGGGAGGAGGAGATGGAGTCTGAGCCTCTAATAGCCACATTGCTAAGGACGCACCGTGCTATTCCCAAGCCACCCATGTCCGGCCCAGAGATGTTCCCGGTCTCCAAGTGACTCTCCTGTCTTGATGGGCTAGCCATCACCTCCTCCACGGACCCCAGATCGAAGGGTTGGGTTAGGGTTAGGGTTAGGAGTTTAGGGTTAGGGTTAGGAGTTTAGGGTTAGGGTTATGGGGTTAGGTCCAAATCACAGCTTTAATAAAAGGCTTTTGAGAAAGGATGAGGGAATGGGTCATTTATTGTTGTCGACATCATGTTTGGGCTATTTCATGTATTCTGAATTTCTTGACTGGATGTGTGGCATCTTTTTTAGAAAGAGGAACATGTGATTTGTTCATGTCAGGTTAAAAGTGAAGAGTGAGTCCATGAAGACGTTGTTCTATCCCATAAGTCTGGAAGGCAAAGACATGACATGCTGAACGTTGCATGCACCACTTGGCCCGAGTGGAACTTGACCCTTTGCTCCTATTGCTTTCTGACCAGCGGGGGAAGTCACTGGGGTCAAAGGTCAAAGCTATGGCACAGAGAGTCAGGGCAGTTGTTAAGTCAGTGGATCCCCAGGAGAGACACTTAAAGACTCTGAGACCTTCTGCTGGAACACAGAGCAGCAGCTTCTGTATGGTCCTGTACGGTTCTTCCTTTGTTTTATTATGTCAGTGCAGTAAAATCTCTGCTTCCTCTTCCTCCGCTGCTCTTCCTCTCCCTCACGAGCCTCAGCCAGTATACGTTTGTGTTTGTTTTGTTTCCCTCACCTCTTCTTCCTCCTCCTCCTCCTCCGCTCTTCCTTAACCCCTATTCCTGGGTGTTGTGAATCCGAAGGAGCCATAAAAAGGGAAACGCAAAGCTCTCAGCCATAACAGCAACGCATCCCCTGTGAAATCCTAGACGGCCATTAAGCTAATGGGGCACTCCGGCCCAGCCGGTGGTATAACTCAGTTGGCTGTGGGGCGGGGCCCAGGCACAATGGGGCCCCGTGTTCCAGTGTGTTGGTGTAAACATGGCACGGTGAGCCGGCTTCACAAAGCATTAAATAGACCCTCACGTATAAGTGGAATTAAACACAACAGCGTGAAGGCTCTGATACCTGAAGTTAATTCAGAAATTCAGAAACAGAGGTGTGAGTGTCGAGAGCTTTCAAAGGTACGATCAGGCGAAGACGAGCTGGAAATGACGACATCTTCAACAGTCCGCACCAGTGACCGCGCCGCTGGTCTGTGATGTCACAGCTCGTGTGAGTCGGTCTTGGCCGGCCGGTCCGGAGCGCCGGGATCGGTCGCTCCCTCCTCGTGAGACAGGGCAGCCGAACTCAAGCTTTCACTGTCAAAACCGTTTACTGTGTTTACCCATGGTTAGCTCACACACACACACACACACACACACACACACACACACACACACACACACACACACACACACACACACACACACACACACACACACACAGCAATGCCAATTTCTTTATTGATTAATTTACAATCGACTCCCCCTGTGTGTTCAAAGACAGATGGAGACTCCAGTCTTCACCAGTTTGGGTTATTATGGTGTAATGAGGCCAGTTAAGTGAGGGAATTAGCAGTGCTGGGTGTTAGAACTTGTGTGGTTTCATTTTGGAAAACTGGAGACATTCCAGGAACGTTTTAGGAGTTTGTTGAAAGATGAGGGGGAGAAAAAAAATAAGAGAAAAATGCAATGAAATCAGATTTTCTCATCCCTCCAGCACGCAGAGCCCCGAGAGGCCGGAGCACAAAGGCCCCTCTGAGACAAGGGAAATCAGTAACGTGGCTCCGCCTCCTCAACAGTGGCCGAGTGCAGGAGTGTGGATCCCGGCCTTCTCAGGGTTAGGGGTGTAAATTCCAGCGCATCCCCACGGCTCCGGAGAGCTGGGGAGATCGGGCCCCGTCTGCCTCCACCTCCCCGTGGCCCACAGGGGGGCAGGAGGGTAATGAAGACTCAGCGGCAGGGGCTCGTCGAGGTGTGTGTGTGTGTGTGTGTGTGTGTGTGTGTGTGTGTGTGTGTGTGTGTGTGTGTGTGTGTGTGTGTGTGTGTGTGTGTGTGTGTGTGTGTGTGTTAGGACTCTGTCATAAGGGGATTCCAGGCCGGCTCTGCTCGTCACCTCTAGTGATCACAGGGCTAATTACACAGCAGGTCACACACACACAGGCTCACACACACATTTTTACCATTCTTGGGTCCGTTGATATTGTTCTTCCAGCTCGATCGTGGTTCTGCTCTTTAGTCCTGGCATTGTGTGGTTTTTAGTCACGCCGGTGGCACGGCTCTGGGGGCGGGCACTTGGGCCGGCGGTCCATTGGTCCATCGCTTTGGTCCAGACGGAAATATCTGAGCAGCTATAGGACGGATTGCCATGGGATGCTGAGAACACATCCATGGTTCATGGTTCCTATTTATTTAGACATTGTAGAATTGGAGTATGATGGATTCAGACTGTTTTCTTTAAAAAAGGGTTATGGGAACTGAGATTTACATGATGGAGCAGTTCCTAGTGCAGCTATGACACATGGCAACCTGACATTTATTTAATAAGTTTAATAAGTTATTATCATTGAAACATGAAAGACAACTCTGTGAGAGCTGAGACGAGCCACAGAAGAGATCTCTGATCAACCTCATCTGATTCATGAGAAGCCACAAAGAAAACACACAAACAAACGATGATGATGAATATGGGGTGAACCTTGGAAAAATGTGCTAAAATTACTAACAAAAAGGAAGCATGTAAGTGAAACACACACACACCCATAAAAGCACATTAACACTAATACTGTGCTAACATGCTAGGCTCCAGGGTGGGCTGAACCAGCAGCTTTAACTCTGTTTAATTACTGCTCTCAGTTTACTAGCCCAGTCCACTTTCCCAGGCCATCTCCAACACACACACACACACACACACACACACACACACACACACACACACACACACACACAGACAGACCTACTGTACGCGCTACACACTCACACAGGACTCCACTGTAGCCAGAGAGGAGATGAACACACAGCGTTACCACACACACACCCTCCACAGGCATCACCCACAGCAGCAACAAACCAGCAGGCAGTGCACCTTTATACCTGCTGCACCTACCTGAGCAGCCTGGGAGGCTGTGAGCAGCCTGGGAGGCTGTGAGCAGCCTGGGAACATGGACGATGAGGCTGTGGTGAGGATGAAGTTTTCCACTGGCTCCTGCAGCTGTGGTGCCACAACGCTGAGACAAAACACTGTTGTACATATTATTATTATTATTTAACAGAGCAATGACTCAACCCTAACCCTTCACCCTCATAACAGATAGTGTCTCCATACGTACGAGGCCTTCAGCAGCAGTTTGTTAACTGAACAGAAGAAGAGCATGAACGCTACCTCTCAGCACCAACAAGCTAATGATATGAAGGTTATACTGTGAACTAATTCATATTTTATGAAAAAATCAGATTCCTGATTAGACAAATGCTGCTCTCACTAGATCTATACCTTCTATGCAATGGACTACCACCTTTCTGTCTAGTGTTTTTATATTTTATATCTTTTCATATTATAACATGCTTTTTCATTGTCTAAACTGTTGACTCAGAGAGGCCTGCAAATAAAACCCTTAAAACCTTGAATGGGCTCCGTAAGGCGTCCAGACTTGTGTGGAAGAAGAAAAGACTTTAAGATTCAAGATCACACTAGAAAAACATCAATTTCCTGGAGCGCAGGTACAGACTGGGATTCACCAACAGTTCCCCGGCTCAGTGTGCATGTCTATATTATTATTATTATTATTTTAGCTTCTCTTCTTCTGGACTTCAGCAGCAGGAAGTCGGCTTCAGCTACATCTGTAGTCCATGAAGGTGAATGAGATGGATTTGGGAGCCCGACAGGATGAAGGAGGTGATGACAGGAAGTCGTGGCTCTGTGGTCGTGACCGCCCAGCCAACTCATTTGTCCCTCACAGTTTGGAGCCGTCATGCATGAACATGCCGTGTAATGAAATCAAACCGTGTGTTTATAAACACGCGTGTGCGTGACCATGAGCTGGAGCACCGAACGCCGCCTGCAAAACCTGTTCTGCAGAGCATGCTGGGAAGGGTCCTTCCTCGTGGAGGGGATGGCAGCTTTACAGGCGCGGGAGTAACGGCGTGTTCTTGCTCGAGTGTGTGTGTGTGTGTGTGTGTGTGTGTGCGTGTGTGGCCGTGTCACGCCTACAGATTCACAGCTGTACAACTCTCAGCCCTGAATCCTGAGGAATTAGGGCTTGATTTGAGGACCTGCCAAGAGGACATGGCTGCTCTTCATTTAACCTGAAATGTCCTCAGCGTGTTAGGAAACATGGGCAGGGGGTGTGTCCAGAGCTAGGAGCTGCATTTCAAGTCATAATCCTGGAAATCCTTTATTTACTGTCTAAACTAGTCTATATAAGTATAGCTCAATACACACACACACACACACACACACACACACACACACACACACACACACACACACACACCATATCTTCAACCTTTAGTGAGTCCTGTGTTCTCCAGCATGTTCTTGTGAGGTGGGTGGCCTTTGGCCCCTTCCTCCTCTTCCTCATCTGTTCCAGGATATAATTCACAGTGACAAGAAGAACTCCTGCATCATTGTTGTGTTTGTGACTTTCCCACTGGGGCCGATTATTTTATTTCTTTATTTTACTCATATAGGCGAACTCTCACAAGGGTTAATGTATTATATCAATTAAATGATTTAAATTGAGGAGATAACCCATGGTTTAGTTTTTAAAACCCACTTTTTTCATTTTCGGAAATAAAGGGCTTTGGGTTTATGAGGTTGCTTGTTTAAGGACACAACAGGTATCGGTCGACTGTAAGAACAGATGCATACGTATAGAAGATACCAACATATCAGCTGTAATGACTTTAACAAGAACAAGTAGCCATAAAGCGCTGCAGCTTCGTGTGAACGGGGGATCGGGGTCTCGATGCTGATGTCCGGTTTTCAACACCTGGACTTATTCCAGAGGCCGGTGGCTTCAGAGCCGCTGCAATTCGACCTGAAGGGGGGACGATCAGACAGGATATTATCTAAGTGCAAGTAATAAATGTAGCATAAAGAGATGGAGAGCGCAGGAATTTGAGGGGAGGCCGCGGCCGGCCGAGAGCCTTTGAAAGGCGACGCCGCCGGCCCCCTTCTCTGTGACCAGGCAAGCCCCCGATGACAAGGTCAAGATGGCCTCTGCTGATAGGGGCGGCTCATCAGCACCTCGGTTTCATGGGCCGCAGATGGGGTGAGACGGGGGAGGGGGGGAGGGTGTGTGTGTTCTACATTTCTGGCAAACCCTACTCATCTCATCCATTAAGAAAGTCGGCATGAATTCTTCAATAACTGAACTTTAAGTTCCCTCGTAGACTCAGCCCATGATCCACTCATACATATGAATATGTGGAGTGGATGTTGAGATACTCATACGTGACCACAACACATCCATAATCTCTTCGCAGTGAGAGATATTTTACACAAGGTCAACAATACATCCGATCAGTCAGTTTAACGACTGCCCTCATTTTTCATTTGGTTTAAAAACAACAAAAGAATTTGCATTATTTTTGCTAATGAGATATAGAGTTATATGGCTGTATTTAATAGTTTAAAGTAGGGATGCTCATCAGCACCTCGGTGGTCGATACTGCGTTAAATACTCGTACTCGCATCGGTTTCAATGGCCGATACCAAGAACCGATACTCACTCAACAGTATTTCACTACAACAAACTGGTCGCGCTTTGTGGAGAAGCAACCCCGTGGCGGAGCCGGAGACACTCTTCTCTGTCTCAACTGTCTCAACTGTCTCAACTTCTGAGCAGCCAATCACGCTATCCAAGTTGTTTTGCCGTCCAATCAGATGGCCAGTTTGTCTCAACAGCAGAATCTGGAGCCGCCATCTTGGATCCTCGCTACGCAGCGCTCACTTCTTTCAATAGACAGGAGAAAAGTGAGACGCGAGTACAATACAAGACTTTATCGATATTGTGCTTATTAACCGGTGTTGCATACGTGTGTATGACATATTAGTGCTCATATTAGTGCTCTTGTTAGTGGCTGACAGCCCCGGAGTTACTTGTAATCAGTCCGTCCCAACGCGACGCAAATGTTTCGCGCGACCAGATTACATGTAAAGTCTATGCACAGACGCGTGTGGTTGCGACAGACGCAAATTTACGCCGGCGGCACTTTAGACGCGAGAGTTGAAATTTTCCATATTTAATACATCTATAATTGAGAAGCTCTGCGCGTCATCACCGCCGTCCTGCCGGTTTGAATCAAACGGCTGCTGATCCACCAGAAGTAGCGCTGGCAGCGGCCTCATTCAGACGCTGTTGTGCGGCTACGGATGATATTATTGTAGCCGAGTGTCTGTTGTGTGTCTATATTTGTAATTCTAATAAAATGAAAACACGCTGCAGGGTAACTTGAACCACTTTTTTATCTCCTTCACACACGTATATCCCACAATTCCACTCCTCTTTTCCTTTCCGTTTCTCCCTCCACAATAAAAGCCCCGGAAACATAACTTGGAACACAGCTTCCTATATAATTGCTCGATCCCTAATATTATCGCTTACATTATGAACCCGGACACGGGGCGTTTTATGGTCCGACATTAGAGGGACTTCCACAAGAAGTTTAAAGCTTGGGATAGCCTTCTGTTAATTTTGTACTATAGGCTTGACATAATCTGCAGAGGATAAAATAAAATCTGCCTCCAAATTAATTGCACTTTCATGGAGACCAAATCTAAGAAGTATCGGTATCGGTACTCGGTATCGGCAAGTACACAAATAAAAATATCGGTATCGTATCGGTTTGTAAAAAATGGTATCGTTGCATCCCTAGTTTAAAGCTTCAGTCATACTTTTGACTTCCAAATGAGCTTATTATTAGTATTGATAACGGATTGAAATTGACTTCAACTTTCTCTCAAACCTAAAAACGTGTCTTTGACCAAAAATCAAAATATAAAAAGATGGATGTCATCTTTTTCAAAATTGTTTCTATCCAACTAAATATTCCACTTAATTGAATTATTATTATTATTTTTTAATTATTATCATATTTGTTATCATGGACATGTGAGGGCTGTTATTTATATTTTATTGAACAATAATCTCGTCATATCTCTCGAGCCTCGTGGACTCCTCCACCCCATCAACACACATGGAGGGTTTCAAAGCAGGTAAATAAACCCTGGGGATGGAAGACTGAGGCAATAAATAACAGCATGACAGACATGGGGGGGGGGGGGACAGAGATGTTCATTTCCATGTTCATCAGTAATGACCTCACACACCGATCCGTCTCCTCTTTGATGATCTCTCTGTGCTGTCCATCAAGTTAACGAGCTCTCATCTCTCTTTCCATGCCAGAGACATATTTCCCTCACAAGCTGTCTCTGAAACAGAATATAAAACAATTTGTTGGAACATAGCTGGGAAATTCGAGCATTTTAATATTCTGCAGGTGTGCAGCTGATGGTGCGAGAACATGCCGCTGGTGTGTAAAATGCATGTCTCGGTGTGACCCTGGACAGTCAACTCTCCCTGACTGCCAACATTACCGCAACAACTCGTTCCTGCAGATTCATGCTGCACAACATCAGGAGAATACGTCCACTTCTCACCCAGAAGGCAGCACAGGTTCTCGTCCAGGCTCTGGTCATCTCGCGTCTAGACTACTGTAACTCCCTCCTGGCGGGTCTACCTGCTGGTGCCATCCGACCTTTGCAGCTCATCCAGAATGCAGCAGCTCGACTGGTCTTTAACCGAAATTCACCCACACTACTCCGCTCCTCCGCGACCTTCACTGGTTACCGGTGGCCGCCCGCATCCGCTTCAAAACATTGGTACTGGCGTACCGTGCTACCAACAGATCTGGTCCAGTCTACATCCAGGACATGGTAAAACCTTACACCCCAGCTCGTGCGCTCCGCTCGGCTTCTGCCAATCGCCTTGTAGCTCCGTCGCTGCGAGCTAAACACTCAACAAAGTCTCGACTGTTCTCTGTCCTGGCTCCTCGATGGTGGAATGAGCTCCCCATTGACATCAGGACAGCAGAAAGTCTCTACATCTTCCGTCGCAAACTAAAAACATATCTTTTCCGACTATACCTTGAATAAAGGATGTAGCACTATAGTAGCACTGAAATGGCTCTTACTGATAGCACTTTGTAGTCGAACCTTTGACGAAATTGTACCTTCTTGATTCTTGTTGTTCTGATTCTTGTTTGTAACCGTAGAATGCACTTATTGTAAGTCGCTTTGGATAAAAGCGTCAGCTAAATGTAATGTAATGTAAAACTGTAAGAAAGACAAATATTTATATTCAACCTCAGCTGTCCCATTAACGGAGCCCTGAACGGTCCGACGTCAGCGAGGCGCTAACAGCATCAGGGACCCTGCAGCCGGGTCCGTGGACCCCACCGGGCTGCCAGCTCTTTGCTTGTCTTGGCCCCGGACGTGACCTCCGGTCCCGGCCAGACATCTTGGACCGAACGAGGGTGAAAACCTGCTCGTCCACACGGTGACAGAGACGTATTTTATACAAGCGCATGTGTTCAAACACACAGCTGGCAGCCGGGGAACCGCAACACACACTCCCTCCAGCTGCCGGGCAGGTGGCGGCCCGCCGGCGGCCAGGTGGGCGACCCGGCATGCACGAGGCCGGACCCGAGAGTCAGAGAGGGTCTGATCGGGTCAGAGCCCCTCAGCTGATGCACGGAACATTATGGGATGGTTGCATTGGTGCACCTGCATCAGAGTTCTGTTTGTCCCTGAACGCCTCTCGTCTTTCATCTGTCTTCATCGCAGCTCGTCCACATCCCTCGATCATCCCTCCATCCGTGTGTTTGGACTGGTTTCCACTATAAGTCTTTCTGTTTGTGTATCTCAGCCTCCAGCTCGCCACCACAGAGCTGAAGTAAACCTTCGTTCATCGTCTTCGTGACGTTGGACAGGTAGCAGTCCAGGTGCACTGACTGAAGCTGTTTGTGTCGATGTGAAGCCTTCAGGAGGAGAAGCAGCTCCTCACGCCGCTGCAGCTTAAAACAACATGGCAGCCGCAGCCAGAGGTTCGCCAGCTGTGCCTCAGACCATTGGATCCACAGTTTGTTTTCCCATGAGTCATCATTAAACAGCACTCAGGTGCACCTCTGGGTATCAGACCCCCCCCCCCCCCCCCCCTTCTTTGTTTTCCCGTCTCTTGCTCAACCAGAGCTGCGTGTCAGAGTCATGCAGGTGATTTGGATAATGATACCTCATGAAAACAGTGAGTCGGCAAAAGCCGGGACCACTGCTTGTTTTTTGTTTGTGTAAAACAAGTTCTGCACAGTAAACAATGCCATTGTGAGCAGAAAACAATATGAGTTATGTTTAACAAATACAAAAGCCCAGCGTGGTGAAAGTCCTTACGCTGCTTTTGCACATTGTGAGGTCAGACGGTCTGAAACCAACATGACCAAAAACATCTCTGACTCTGTAGGTGTAGCTCCAAACTGTGTTTCCAAGTGCTGACAAAGCACACACAGAGTAACACACTCACACACACAGAGTAACACACTCACACACACAGAGTAACACACTCACACACACAGAGTAACACACTCACACACACAGAGTAACACACTCACACACCCGAGTGTTGGAGTGTCCGATGGAGAGCAGCACCAGAGATGAGAAGACACCTTTAGTCAGATCCCAGTCTAGTCATGTGACCCGAGTCCGATTTAACCCTGGTTAGTTACAGGCAAAGCCTTTTTTTGGTCCTGCTCCTCAACTATACGTTTATAATTCCTTTATATCTGGAATAACATATGCTGTATGTGCAAAACAAGAGAGAAAGTCCCCCCCCCCTTCCCTTTCTCTCTGTCCATTTTCCCTTAAAAATAGTTTTATACAAGTGGTTCTCTCGCTCGGCCAACATCAACATCCAATAAAGCCCAAAGATAAACAAGGACCTCGGTCTACGGCAGAGTTGATTTCATCCCCGGGGAGCGTCAGCCAACTCCCGTCCATCTGCCCAAACACAGCCCTGCTGGGCTTTTTCACAGGAGGGAAAAAGAGAACATGAAAGCAATGCTGTCAGATTCATGTGACTGGGACTCTTTAAGAATATGATTATGCCTTCGCTGTGTGAGTATCAAGACCACGGCGCGTCCTCCGTGTCATCGCCTCTGGTGTCTGTAAGGAGAGGAAGAGGCCCAACAGGAGACGGAGGGATGACATGCTCAGCATCCTCACTATCACGCTGTCTCTCCGTGTCCTTGACCCGGAGCAGCTTTAATGTTGGAGCTCATCTCACGCACAGCAGGTGTTCCATGTCGTCCCAAACGGTGGAAAACGGTTTCAGTCGTAAATATACAACCTTCGTGAAAGAAAAGCACGGTTTGAAAAGAAAAACATGAGTGGGAGAGGCTTAATAACATCTTCTGTCCCGGAGCAGCGGCCAACTGGAAGAGCATCGCGCTAAACAATCACATCTGTGATGACCGTGTTCTGCTATTGTGCTCTTTATGAACTCAGGTGGCCTCCGCGTCCCCAGGTCCACGTTTCAGGGACATGGTGGCTTTTATCAATGCATTTTGGGGCGGGGCTTAACTTCATTGTTTTCTCAAGGTGAGCCATGAGTTGATGGAAGGTGTGCTCGACCCCTGACCTCTCCAGCTGTTACACCCCTTCCACGTCCAATCCTGGACCTCCTGCTGAACGCAGTGTGATCCCTGTGTGTGTGTGTGTGTGTGTGTGTGTGTGTGTGTGTGTGTGTGTGTGTTTTCCTGGTACCGATCCGCAGCAGACCCGATGCCGCTCGGTGCCAGCCCCCAGATGTTTGGCTGCAGTGGTTCTGTGAAGGTAAACAGAGTCCAAACTAAAGGAAACCCTCCTTCTGCTGTTGTGACATTTTTATTGCTGTTTAAGCAGCTCAGCTGACTGCAGGTATAATAATAATAATAATAATAATAATAATAATAATAATAATAATAATAATAATAATAATAATAATAATAATATGTGCTTATTAGACACAGTGAAACACAAATAAAAACATGTTCTATTTGCCAATGTGATTACTAACATGCTAAATACTATTTGTGTAAAATAAAATTATTTTTGATACATCAAAAGATCTAACATTATCTACCTTTAAAAAGTAAAAATATGTTTGATGACTTACTCAGTGAGCTAAGACACTCTACATGATAAGATGAGTAACCTCGTCCACTCTAGTGCTACTTACTTGTACTAATACAATGGGCTGTTGTACCTGTAACAGCAGGGTATTGCAATACCTTTGTAGTATCAGTATACAGTACAACACATGGACATGTTGCTGCAGGGCGATGAGGGGAAGACGAGTGGTTCACTACCAACAACACTTTCTAGGAAGAGTCTGAGTTACTGGAAAGCACAAAGAATATTGACGTCTGTTCCTCTTCGACTGTACTGATGATCACAACCCTCACGATTAAATAAGAATGGAAACCAATAATCTAATAAAATAATAAAATGACAGTCAGCTGCAGTCACCCGATGGCAGGCTGCTTGCTGGCTGTTCACAACACTGAAGCTGCTTCTAACGTGTTATTCTGCCTCCTCCACATGGATGTGATGCTCGGGTAACGAGAACCTTTAGTTGACAACGTGAGAATGATGCGATCACATGTTCTGCTATTGTTTTAATCCACGAGTCAGTGACCTGTGAGCAGAGCAGTGAGCCAGATGCCTGTTGGAACAACGAAAAAGGATTAAACTGTAAACAAGTGAATCATGTGCAGAGAAAGGAGAAGAAAGAAGGTTGTGTGTGTGTGTGTGTGTGTGTGTGTGTGTGTGTGTGTGTGTGTGTGTGTGTGTGTGTGTGTGTGTGTGTGTGTGTGTGTGTGTGTGTGTGCGTGCGTGTGTGTGTGTGTTTTGCACTTATGAAAGTGGTGCACAGATTTGCACTTAGACTTTGGAACCAGGTTATTGGAGTTATTATGCAGACCTGTCTGGTGCATTCTTTAATATTGTTGACTGAACAAACTATTGTTATTTATTGTCACTTTTTGTGTTATGTGTTTGGAACATGGGTGTTGTTGTGTGTTGCTGCTGGCGTTTGCTTTACTCGCATGGCTTACTGGCCTTCGTGGTACGTTGCCATTAGAGAGATGAAGTCCACTCCTGCTCGGTTCCGACCTCTTCTTATTTTACTTCCTCCAATCCAGTGAATGCACATTGTACAACTGCATCCTCCATCTTTCATGAGCATTAGGACACACACCTTTACAGACAAAAACAAAACAATAGCCATTAGTACTTTACACACCAGGCGCATGACGAAGAAACAACAAGAAAATGCAAATGTGACATGTTTCATGTGAAAGGGGAGAAAGGAAGTGGATCTGGTCTGCGCTGCCTTGGTCAGGGTTGAAAAAAAATGCAACTTATCCGGTTCTTCACACTTTCATTGGTCGAAAAATCAACCTTGTTCCCAAAGAAATTTACGCTTTTTGCCACGTGAAACAAAACCATTGTTCATTGGCCTTAAATAACAACTACACAACATGTTTGCATGTAGATGCAGCTCTTCCCGATACTGCTCTCGTCAGCGACTGCATTGCTGTGAGTACTGTACATATTACGGGCCGGCGTAGGAATGCACAGATCCGCGGCCCCGCCGGGCTCACATGGCATGAGTAGGTGTGGCACCAGCCGCCTATAGACTGGGAGCACAATAGCCACACACACCCTTAGTGACTACAGGGTAGAGTTAAGTATGCCATCTCATTCTTCATTCTCATTCCCACTTCTTTTCCACTTTCTCATTGCCCCTCTCAGTGTGAGGTGCATTGTGGTGCCGGGCTCCTGCGGTGCCAGGGACCAACCAGCCCTCCTTGTAAAACCCCCATGTCCAATTTCAATTCTCCAGCTCCTTCCACCGCTCGCTTTATCTAATTAAATCTGCACTCAGTGGGTCCTGGGCATTGGAAACGGCATTGTGGGGTCCCTGAACAAGCAAAACAAATGGAGAGCCCAGCATGTGGAGATTAGAAGCAGACCCTCCATGTGGCTTTTGTATGTATGGAGAAAAAAAAGCAAGAGGGAGGGTGAAGCTGGGAGGAGGAGGGATATAGGAGGAGGAGAAATGTGGAGATGTAGAACAGAGAGAGGGTAAGGTGCATGTGGTGGGCATGGAGATGGAGAAAGAATCGAGCAATGGACCATGAAGGGAGAGGTGGAGGAAGAAAGCCACGATGAAGAGGAAATGTGGGGCATCTGGTGTTAGATAGACCAGTATCTGGTGCTAGATAGACCAGTATCTGGTGCTAGATAGACCAGAATCTGGTGCGGGATAGATCACTATCTGGTGCGGGATAGACCAGTATCTGGTGCTAGATAGACCAGTATCTGATAGACCAGTATCTGGTGCTTGATAGACCAGAATCTGGTGCTACATAGACCAGTATCTGGTGCTACATAGACCAGTATCTGGTGCTTGATAGACCAGAATCTGGTGCGGGATAGATCACTATCTGGTGCGGGATAGACCAGTATCTGGTGCTACATAGACCAGTATCTGGTGGTAGATAGACCAGTATCTGGTGCTACATAGACCAGTATCTGGTGCTACATAGACCAGTATCTGGTGGTAGATAGACCAGTATCTGGTGCTACATAGACCAGTATCTGGTGCTACATAGACCAGTATCTGGTGGTAGATAGACCAGTATCTGGTGCTACATAGACCAGTATCTGGTGCTACATAGACCAGCAAACAAATAAACACATAACCTGCTGTTATGTTATGGTGAGCACACACACACACACACACACACACACACACACACACACACACACACACACACACACACACTGGTGTGTGTAACCAGATCTGGCGTAACAGTGGTTTCTGTGGTCGTGTTTCTCAGCCCATTACCTGTCTAAACAACAGCTCTCTGTGAGGACTCAGAAGAGAACATCTGTCTTCAGACGGACTGAGACCTCGAGGTTCATTCATGGAAAACAACAGCACGGGAAGATATTTTTAATAATTATTTTTGTGAACGGGGGAGGAGTTTGGGCTCAATATCTCACACTAATCATCTTGGTCCAGGATCAATGGATTGTTGGTGATCGTAGAGCAGACCTTGTGGTTCCTGAACCCTCATAGAGCAGACCTTGAGGTTCCTGAGCCCTCATAGAGCAGACCTTGAGGTTCCTGAGCCCTCATAGAGCAGACCTTGAGGTTCCTGAGCCCTCATAGAGCAGACCTTGTGGTTCCTGAACCCTCATAGAGCAGACCTTGAGGTTCCTGAGCCCTCATAGAGCAGACCTTGAGGTTCCTGAGCCCTCATAGAGTAGACCTTGTGGTTCCTGAGCCCTCATAGAGCAGACCTTGAGGTTCCTGAGCCCTCATAAAGCAGACCTTGTGGTTCATGAGCCCTCATAGAGCAGACCTTGTGGTTCCTGAGCCCTCATAGAGCAGACCTTGAGGTTCATGAGCCCTCATAGAGCAGACCTTGTGGTTCCTGAACCCTCATAGAGCAGACCTTGAGGTTCCTGAGCCCTCATAGAGCAGACCTTGTGGTTCCTGAGCCCTCATAGAGCAGACCTTGTGGTTCCTGAACCCTCATAGAGCAGATCTTGAGGTTCCTGAGCCCTCATAGAGCAGACCTTGTGGTTCCTGAGCCCTCATAGAGCAGACCTTGTGGTTCCTGAGCCCTCATAGAGCAGACCTTGAGGTTCCTGAGCCCTCATAGAGCAGACCTTGTGGTTCCTGAGCCCTCATAGAGCAGACCTTGTGGTTCCTGAGCCCTCATAGAGCAGACCTTGAGGTTCCTGAGCCCTCATAGAGCAGACCTTGTGGTTCCTGAGCCCTCATAGAGCAGACCTTGTGGTTCCTGAACCCTCATAGAGCAGACCTTGAGGTTCCTGCACCCTCATAGAGCAGACCTTGAGGTTCCTGAGCCCTCATAGAGCAGACCTTGAGGTTCCTGAGCCCTCATAGAGCAGACCTTGTGGTTCCTGAACCCTCATAGAGCAGACCTTGTGGTTCCTGAGCCCTCATAGAGCAGACCTTGTGGTTCCTGAACCCTCATAGAGCAGACCTTGAGGTTCCTGAACCCTCATAGAGCAGACCTTGTGGTTCCTGAGCCCTCATAGAGCAGACCTTGTGGTTCCTGAGCCCTCATAGAGCAGACCTTGTGGTTCCTGAACCCTCATAGAGCAGACCTTGTGGTTCCTGAGCCCTCATAGAGCAGACCTTGTGGTTCCTGAACCCTCATAGAGCAGACCTTGTGGTTCCTGAACCCTCATAGAGCAGACCTTGTGGTTCCTGAACCCTCATAGAGCAGACACACAACACAACAGCTCTTTCTCTAAATGTTATGAGCAACATGTGAGCGTCTGCATTCGATTAGTTCAGAAGGCGCTCAGAGACAAAAGGCTGCACGGCATCTGAAGAAGACACAACGTAATCCCCTCACCAGTTGGGATTAGTTTAAGGTTTTCCTTTAGAGTTAGCACACGTTTTGTTTACCGCTTGTATATTTGTTTATGGCTGCATTGTTTTTGTTGCACAGCTGAGGACAGGGCAAGTGGCATCTTTCATCTTGCAAGAGGATTTGCTTCCAAAGCGTTGCATGTGCCTCGTCTGTCCTGCTCATCGGACTTGAACGGGTCTCTAACAGCCAATCAGAATGTGTCGGTGCAGCCATGATGTCATACAAAGGTTGAGCCGCTTTGAGCCGGGTTTACAATGGAAACGCAAAGGAAGTAAGCTTATTAGCAGGAGAATGATTAAACACACTCACATGCAGTGGCCAGGTTGGAAGAGAGGGGATCCTGTTTGGGTGGAAAGCAGTGTGACTGAAGTTTATTGTGCGACTGGAGTTTATTGTGCGACTGAAGTTGTTGCCAAATTGTGAAAGAAAATCCACAGAATCCAAATGGAAAAAGAGGAGAAAGGAAAGCGGCACAAACACATGTTTTGGAGGAGCCCAGCTGGTCATGTGTGCGTCTCACATTGTGTGTAGTTTTGTGTAGCTCATCTTTAGCTCAGCAACCACGCAGGAGGCGACCTTTAGCACACGGGTCAATGGCGGTCCGGCGAATGGAGATGGGAAAGATCTTAGCTGGAATTATGAATTCCTTTGGCCTTGAATGCAACGATGGATCGTGAGCTGCACGTCCTTCTTTATTTCTTTATAATGTCTATTAATTAATGTCTAATGTGTAATTTCTTTTGTTCAACAAGTATGTATCTCCTCTGGAAGCAGAGTGTGTGTTTGGGAGGGTCGTGGTAGTTTCAGCAGTACTGCCCTCTACTGGTGGAGTGCAGTAGCTTTTCATTTAGATATGATGAGCTGTTTGAGGTGGTCAGTGAGACAGAGCATAGAAGGAAACATGCAGTAATTATGCGCACACACACGCACACACACACACACACACACACACACACACACACACACACACACACACACACACACACACACACACACACACACACACACACACACACACACACACACACACACACACACACACACACACACACACACACACACACACTCTACCTGGGACATTATTATGTTTCTCTTCTCTGTGTTATATAGGGTCAATTTACCAGTTTTAAAATTGTGAATAAAATAATAAATTAACTAATCATTCAATTATTTAAAAAAATGAACACTTCTTTGTCTAACTTCTCTAGACTGTGGAGTCAGGAGTCACTCTGTAAATGAACTTCAGCTATGAGGCCATTTAGGGCAGAGAGAGAGACAGAGAGAGAGAGAGAGAGAGAGAGAGAGAGGGAGAGAGAGAGAGAGAGAGAGAGAGAGAGAGCATACTAGATCAATCCCTACTGCCCAATTAGGGCTGACAGTAGGATTAAGAGAGGCTGACTCCCCGGGTCACGTGAACTCTGTTGTCTGATACAGTTTCTCTCTGGAGACACACAGGACTGATAGCACACAGAGGAGTGTGTGTGTGTGTGTGTGTGGAAGGGGAGTTGTTCATACATGTGCACCGCCAGCAGAAAACATGCACATGGACTCTCTAAACCTCTGGACCTCTTTAGCTGTATTAAATTACCATATAATCCATCATTGCAATCTATCATTATAACTTTCTATCATCTGGAACCTCTGGACGCCAGCGCTGCTCTCCATACACGCAGTGTGTCTGTCTTTAAGTCGTACTATGTACTGTAATATTTGCATCGCATGCTTGCATATGATCAGGATTGATATTAAATCGATGCAATTGCTGCAAAGTCTGTTGCCAATCTATAAAGGTGGTGGCTCACTGAGCCGCAGCAGTGTGCATGTTTCACCACTACATCCATATTTCATTAGCATGCTGGTCAGTTATTCAATACCTGCAGTAATACCTGGTCAGCAGGCGAGGCCTCCTCAGCATGCACCAGATAATGGGCCTCAGTGTGTCTGTGGACCGGCGCCAAGTATT
>CM042221.1:26892679-26975179 GCA_023566465.1 Cottus gobio
TTCCCCCAGTCCGCCCCTGATCCACTGTCTATATGTATCCACTGTAGCGGTTGTGTACTCCCTCTCTCTTGCGTTGTGTTATTAATTCAGTCACACTTGATCAGGCAGAAAGCTCCAGTAGACTTGTGGCACGGAGATAACGTACTGGCAACGTAACAGACACACACATTAGCTTCCTCATAGCCCACCTCGTGGTAACACGCCCTGGAACACGGAGATAACGTGCTGTACACTGGGTCTACAGACACCCACATGTCTGTAGACCCACATAACAGAGGGTCAGTCTCTACTGGGTGCTGTAGACTGGGTTCATCTGTCTCTTCCTGGATGTGATATCCAGCCAATCCAAAGACAAGGATTGTAACCAATTAGATGTAGAGATACGATGGTGACTGGCTCCGCCCACTTACTGTCAAAAAGAAAATCTACTCGAGAGCGAGCAGGTTAGAAATGCGCGAGAGGAACTTTTACTCGCGAGAGAGGAACTTTTGCTCGCGGTTTGCTCGCGGAGTGACGTAAAAGTGCTCGTCAAAGTAAATTACACGCGTGTATGATTGATTTGTGCGCGCGCGGAGCTCATTTGCGCTCTCTCTTTATGACAGTGATTTGCCTTCATATTGGACCCCGTAAAGGGTTGGACCCCGTAAAGCACCTTGCAGACAGGGTCCCCACCTCCAGGCCCATAAAGGCCAGCTGGCCCTGGACGGGTGAATTTAACTCATTCCAATACGGATGGAGAGGCAACAGAGCAACAGCCAGGTGAGTTCGCCTCAGAGGCCGACAGGTAACTGACTGGGTCTGCAGCAGGACGTCCATGTGAGGATGTTGGTTTGAAACCCCTCTGACTTTGCTCTCGCCCCACCTAGAGGTCTCCATTTCTATGGATTGTCATGACACTTGGGACAGATGTTAATGGTCGCCAGAGGATGAACCCTAAAGCCTGTACAATGTTAGCATCATGCACATTAGCCTTTAGCGCTCAGCTCTGCAGGGACTGAGTGAAGCCTAATGCCTGTACAACATGTTAGCATCACACATTAGCCTTTAGCGCTCAACCTCCCGGAGCCGCTCACATGGCTTCAGTCTCCTGGTTTTATTGCGACCTGTTCCCGATTCAAAGTCTTTCTGATGGGATTTGAACCGCTAACCACCCGGGCCCCCGAGTTCCAGTAAGACATCCAGTGTCAGAACAAAACCCACAATTACCACTTTAGGAATACATAAACATAAATACTTGAATGCCCTTCCAGTCAAACCGGTGTGATGAGACACAACAACCCAGTGACCCCCGGTGACCCCTCTCATGGCCGCCGGCCACCGGTTGCAGGAACTAAATGTCACATTCTGCTTTATTAAAGGGAACATATTTGGCAGGGCACCTGTTTATTGCTATCATTAGGCAGCTATCTGAACAACAGGCTGTGGGCTAAGTGCATCTGGCACGGCTTAATACAGCACGCAAACTACTGCAATGCCAAGTAACCATAAAACCACACATGTAGTAGTTAATATCCACCTCACTCCTGCCATTAAAAACTGATTAAGGACTTCAAACGCTCTCCGTTACAGAAGCGGTCTTCTGCTTCGGTTTAGGAGAAAACACTCAGGTCTCTATAAACAGGTCTGGTCTGGACTGTTGTGGTCTGATTGGTGTTCTCCAGGATTAATGTGGCCCATGTTAGTCATTGTGACTGCAGCTCTGTGTGTGTGAGGCAGCGAATGACTTTACTGGGTTTTGGTTGTTGAATATAAGCCCACGACGGAGTTAAAACCCAACTCAAGCTTTACAGAAGGGCGATGGTTGAAGATCTATGAGACGGGTCTTCAAGAGGCCGACCATGCTGTACCTCCATTACATTACATTTATCTGAGGCTTTTATCCAAAGTGACTTACATGATATACAGTAGACCGTAGACACAGCAACGAGGGTTAAGTGTCTTGCTCAAGGACACAACAACATGGACTGGCTGAGCCGGGGTTTGAACCACCGATCCTCTGATTGAAAGACAGACCTGCTAACCACTGAACCACAGTCGGTCTCCAGAGACAAGAAGTGCCCAGGATCCAGCTCGCGGTCAAGGAATCGTTCCCGGTCTAATGAGAACCTCAAGAGATCATTCATCTGTGGATCTTGCTATGTTTGGGGGGAAAATACTAATTTTTATAGTCAAGTTTGTGGCACAACACACACTTTTAAACCACTTCAGCAGGTTTTTATAATCACAGAAGCACACGGTGGAAAGCTGCCCTCAAACACTGAATTCAAGCTTCCTCATAGATAACATGGTCCCTCTTGAACCCTCTCTTTTTAATGGTGTCATCTGACCGGGCCCGATATGCCAAATACACAAAGAATAAACGAAAAGCAGAACAAACCTCATCCCCATCGCAGCCGGACCAGCGGGTCCAGATCAACGTGCACCTGAAGGTAAACTGAAACAGACCGTTTTAAAAGCTGCCGCCTGTTTCTCTGCTACCAGTATACGTGATGGGGGGGAAACAGTCAGCACATGTCGGGTACCACTTCCAATCTTTCACATCGTCTCAAGAAAAGAAAAAAGAGAAAAGCGGAGGTATGCAAAACATCTGCAAAGCATTTGCAGAATTAAAAAATAAATTAATAAATAATAATAATGGGCCTCTGGTGATTCGGGTCCAGTTTACTGGCACATGGCTTCGTGATTTGTATTAATTTACGCTGGGCTTTGGCGTTTGGAAGCAGGCTGAAATGAAAGAGGCCAGCCCCGGGCAAAACACATCATATTTACTCATAAAAATACATATCGGAGCCGGGGACTTTTTCCAGCCTGAACCGCTGCGCTTGAAGTGCTAATGCGTCCGTGTCTGGTAGGAGGTTAAATCAAGTGTGAATATAATGTTCCAGCTATGCGCAGCATGGCGGACCACGAGAGGCCTGATAAGACATTAATGTGCTTATGGAAACACACTCGAGCATGAAAACTCAAAGATTTACTGATACCGGCACTTCTGAGGGTTTCATACGTTCAATTATTTGTAATTCAGTTGTTGTTTTTTTATACGTATTCGCGTTATCGTCCAATATCAAAGAGTTCAGCGCACAGATTTCATTGTGATTTTTTTTCTTTCTCCCCATTGCTTTCATATGCAGCTTTAATAAGCGGGCAGAGTGAAGGCGCTCGCCCTTTAATAAAGGCCGTTTCTGCCACAGATGGCATCGCATGGCGTGTTATTGCTTCTGGTAAAAGCTGGTGAGCGGGCGGCTGCAGAGCGGCAGCTTGGCTGCAGCTGCTCTCGGGGGTTTCAATCAAACGGGACTCGGAGCGTTAACGGTAAACCGGGATGCTGAAAATGAAAATTAAGAAAAGATTTTTATTTTTTTTTTAAACCACTAAGAGACCGTTGGAGCTCGGTGGGTGTTTGGAGGCTTCACGGAAGCCATTTGAAGCTCGTTTTGTAGATAACGGGCGATAATCAGCAGGTCCACACGTTGTTCTACTTTCGGCCGCGATCAAAGGCTCGTCATACGCCATTAACCAGGAAGTGTTGCCATAACGACTCGAGCCCGTTGCCAGATTTGACACCCTTCCTGAAGCTCTTCACCCACCCACAATGCATTCTTTAAATTCAGCCTCTTCATGAATACATGTGAGATAAACGGTGCAGCTGCAGTCGGGACAGAGCAAAGTCCAGAAACACTGAAATATAATAAATCATTTTAACGGCAGCTTTTCTTTCACTTGTGTAAACTGCTTTTCTTTGGCCTGGCTTGTTATATAGTGAATCCTTACAATAATTGTATAATATAAATAAATATTGTCCACACGTTGTGTACTGTAGTGGGATTTTGTTGTGGTTATTCATTCTTATGGAGAGAATAGTGTAGAGAACCCTCTAAATTATGAAATATGAACACACTCGTACAGATACCCTTTGTGTCTCTGAATCCTAACCTGGTTGTTTTCCCAGTACAGCCACACCGAGGTGGTGGAGACCTCTGGTTCCCAGTCGCCTGAGGGGTCTGACTGGGTGCTTCAGGGTGTCATGAACTGACACCCTGAGGTCCACACACACCAGAGGGCTTAACCGACTAGTTGAATGTGTGACGGGTGTAATATCTACATACGTGTGTGTGATGAATCTTGTGTTTTAAGCTTACCGTGTCTCATTATTGAGCTTATCATGAAGAAACGTTAAACTGGGGTCAGACGCCCGATGAGGGCGTCGCCTCTCTCTGTCTGCTGCACGCAGCCTGCAGGCTCAGCTGGACCCTGGAGGAGGCATCTGTTGACTGATGGACTCCACAACCTGCCTCAAAGGACCTCCAGAGTGGATGGCTAAACATGAAACAGGTGCATTCACACAGAGAAAGAGAGATGATGGCCAGACTCCCTGGTTCCCGTGAATATCAATGAATCTCATCAAAACACAGGTGTGGAGGGGTGTGGCCATCGGCTGTTTGCATGCAGCCAAGTGGACCAATGCATCAAGTCAAATGAAGTGTATTTTTCCAGTACTGTTTTAATAGAAATGCACATTATTAGGAGTAACTTCCCTTCATTAGAACGTATTCATTTAATCCGTTACGTTTCAGGCTCTGGCCAGTTGAAGTATAGCCTCTCCACCTGCAGCTGGATGGGTTCATAAACTGGTGCTTCATTAATCTTATCTCACAGAGCTTGCAGCATCAGAGCCGGTTCTCAACCCCCCGCTGACATGCATGCATTTATTTCCATCGTCGCCAAGGCGCAGGTTATTGCAAAAATCAGGAATGCAGGGAGAGCAATCTGTCACGGTTTAGAAGCAGCAGGAGGTCCAGCTGAAGTGATTCTGCTTGTCTGGTGTGAGAGATGACTTCCTCAGCTTCCTTATCTATTAGAGGACACGACGGTCCTGTACGATGTGGTTTTGTTACTATGATGTGCACACGTACATGTGCTTGAATACTCGTTTAAGAGTGTGTTCATGTGTCTGTACAGAAATACAAACACAGTCTTGATTTAATGCATTTACAATTAAAAAATATGGGTAGATTTTGCCAGAATTTACAACATTCTTAGTGTTTTATATATGAAAAACAAAGAAAAACATGCAAAGGAGCATTATGGAGACAGGTGGTTGGGTGATGAGTCGAAGCCAGATTGATTGTGAGAGACAATATTATGTATAATAAACACATTTAACTTCATATCACTTATTTCCACAACATTGAACAATGTGTGTCACTATTCCATAAGTTTTTACATTTCAGTCTGAACTGTGGATTCCAATTTTATTTCCAAGAACTATACCATCTAACACACATCTAACCTTTTCGACCTCAGTCCTTGAAAGTCAATGTAAACCGTGAAAAGTTCTAAATGTAATCTTTATTCTTTGTTATGGTCATCTGTGTTTTAATTAATTAATCAGGTTTTCATACTTTATCATTAGTTTGTTTGTATTGTATCATTAAATTCATCAGTAGCTTACGTGAGACAGGTGTTGAATTTCTGAGACGTTTGAAACGAACTTCTGAGGAAAGGTTTGTTGAAAGAGGAAGAGCGAAGTAACGAGGGAGTGTTTGCATTCCCACGTAGTGTTTATACACCGGAGAGCCACGCGGCACAGGCCGCTCTCAAGGAGTGTGTGTGTGTGTGTGTGTGTGTGTGTGTGTTGATGATGAGAACCTTGACAGTTGACAAGATGTGGATGGAGGACAGGTCATTCACAACATTCAAAAGTTTATTTTTCCGTACAACAAACTGCGTTTCCCCATTATGGGAAACGTATTTCTATTTATAGGAATTTATAATTTATAATAATTTATAAGAGTTAAAACAAAGTGCTGAGTCGGCTTTGTCACAGATCCAACGCAGTGTGTTGTGTTGTGCAGATCATTGTCTTGTACAATAAATACACTGTTGTCTAAGCAGGAGGCTGATGGAGTTGTGTTGTGTTGTGCGACCGTTAAAATGTGAAGTTCTGCAAGGCGATCTTCAAAAATCATTAATCCGAATTTTACACTTTGACATTTTTGGAATTAAGCTTATTAGCTTTCATGCTGTTCAATATGATGTTGGTTTGCACACATCTGCTTGTTGGAAAGTGTTAATGATAGTTATTGATATTAATACAATTAATATTGTGAACTTTGGTTAGCTTACCTTGCGTTGGCTCTCCTTCAAAGTCCAGTTAGCTCGGCGCTAACGTCACAATCACAGTTTCCTGTTAGCGTAACCGTTGAGTCTGTGGGCGGAGCTTAGGGCTCAAGCATCCTGGGAAACTGAGTTTGACGGCTCATCGTGAGCGTTAGTTCCCACAATGAAGCTACGGCCAGCAGCCAGTGAGCTTAGCTTAGCATGCAGACTGGAACAGCTAGCATGCTAAGACCATGCTAGCATGCTCCGTTCCAATGTAAAAGAAAAGCCGACCAGCTTCTCCACAGTTCCCCGTGTCAGCTGTATGCACTGAGCCGGGCTCCGGCCCCAAAGCATCTTTATGCTTAGCCAAGTCGAACCGTCTCCTGATTCCAGCTTTCTATTGACCAGTGTTTACTAGAGGAGGACGGCAGCGTCCAAACCAAACCAAGTACAGCACAAGGCGAGGGCAACCTCCGCTACGCCGGCCTACAACAACACAGCTGCAACAGCAACATCCAGCCGGTCCATTCCTGCGGTGTCAGGGTCCGGGTGTCAGGAGAGCTGACCCCGACTCACAGAGAATAAAAGTGAGTTACTGCGGCTCCGCTGGCTGCAGCACTTTATGAAACTGTCCTGGGCAGAGTTATGACCCAGGTAACACACACACACACACACACACACACACACACACACACACACACACACACGCTCTGGCACATACAACACACACACAAACAGATGCATACAAAGATAAAAGACGAATGGAGAAAGTTGCTCAGTTTTCCGTAAGTCCTCCATATTTCTACGGCCTTTTTTTCAGATAATACAGAAATACCTTTTTTTCAGCCATTGTTTGTGTGTGTGTGTGTGTGTGTGTGTGTGTGTGTGTGTGTGTGTGTGTGTGTGTGTGTGTCAAATCCTTGAATACATTTCTGAATCCTTTGATTTAGAAGAGGTAATTCCTAAATAGAAACATAAACTACATTATGGGAAATAAAACCATTTAAGTTAACTATAAACTGTGTGTGTGTGTGTGTGTGTGTGTGTGTGTGTGTGTGTGTGTGTGTGTGTGTTGTAAATCCACCTGTGACTCCTTGTGCCTTCTATCTCAGCTCCTCACACTGAGCAGTTTTATGCTTAATGCAAGTGAGCCTAACCAAATTGTCCATCTATATTTATCATGTGATATTACACATTGTCCTTTATAAACTCAATTGATTCACATATATATATATATATATATATATATATATATATATATATATATATATATATAAATGTATGTATATTCATTTATTCTGTACCTCCAATGAGAAGCAATCCCTTTAGGGCCTCCTTGCTCATGCATGGGCACCATTGTGGTTTTGTGGAGGAAAGAGTTAACTTTCCCCATCTAGTTTTCCCCAAACAGGTCTGTGGTTTGAAACCAACAACCTTCCGTTCTGGAGACTTAATTAAAGAGCGACTGTGAATCACCCAGCGGTGAGAAGCTCTAATGACTCGAGACCAGGCCAAACCTTTTAGTCAGAGGAAGCGACTCCTGAGAGATGATGGCACCGGGTCACCCTGTGACCGACACACACACACACACACACACACACACACACACACACACACACACACACACACACACACACACACACACACACACACACACACACACCTGGTTGTAATAACGTGTTTATGAGAACACACACACACAGACAATCTCTGTGCATGCCCAAACAACTATAGGTGGAACTACATTACCGGTACACGTCATAAGTATTCCCCTTGCATAACATCTGATTTGGTATGGAGCCTTAAACCCACTGGCTTCCTACCCCCCCCCCCCCCCTTTTTTCCAAAAGAGGGAAAGCAGAGCCATCAGCTCATGAGTCTAAATCACCCACCAGTGCCACACACTCCCCTCCTCCCTCCACCCTCCATCCTCCACTCCTCCACCCCTCCTCCACTCCACTAGTCCACCCCTCCTCCCTCCCTCCCTCCCTCCACCGCTCCACCCCTCCACCGACACTGAGCAGACGTGCTGTTTTATCTCGTCACGACGTGGAGCTACTGAAGGAAACCCGGAGGCCTGAATCTGATGCTCAGACTGCTTGATGCCTCGTGAACTGCAGGAGTGTGTGTAATGGTAATGCGCTGTAATAATCTGATAACAAAACGTCTGAGCGTTGATGGGAAGCAGACTCTCCTGGAGCTCAGGCTCAAGTTCTCCGTTCAGGCTTTTGGTCAGAACCACCGGTCCTCACTCGAGTTCCCGTAGAACCTTCAGTGCTGACGACTCCACCGTGAGCACTTTATAGAAATGTGTGTGAGGCTGTGTGACCTTTAAATGATGGTTGATCATAATAAAGTGTGAGAGCTGAGACTGAGCAGATGTGCTGGAGCGTTATCTTGTCATGCTGCGCTGCCTGCTGCCTGCCTGCCTGCCTGCCTGCCTGCCTGCCTGCCTGCCTGCCTGCCTGCCTGCCTGCCTGCTTGCTGCCTGCTTGCTGCCTGCCTGCTGCCTGCCTGCCTGCCTGCCTGCTGCCTGCCAGCCTGCCTGCCTGCCTGCCTGCCTGCCTGCTTGCTGCCTGCCAGCCTGCCTGCCTGCCTGCCTGCCTGCCTGCCTGCCTGCCTGCCTGCCTGCCTGCCTGCCTGCCTGCCTGCCTGCCTGCCTGCTGCCTGCCTTCTGCCTGCCTGCCTGCCTGCCTGCCTGCCTGCCTGCCTGCCTGCCTGCCTGCCTGCCTGCTTGCTGCCTGCCTGCTGCCTGCCTGCCAGCTTGCTGCCTGCCTGCTGCCTGCCTGCTGCCTGCCTGCCAGCTTGCTGCCTGCCTGCTGCCTGCCTGCCTGCTGCCTGCTGCCTGCTGCCTGCCTGCCTGCTGCCTGCTTGCCTGCCTGCCTGCCTGCTGCCTGTCTGCCTGCTTGCTGCCTGCCTGCCAGCTTGCTGCCTGCCTGCTGCCTGCCTGCCAGCTTGCTGCTTGCCTGCCTGCTTGCTGCCTGCCTGCTGCCTGCCTGCCTGCCTGCCTGCTGCCTGCCTGCCAGCTTGCTGCCTGCCTGCTGCCTGCCTGCCTGCTGCCTGCTGCCTGCTGCCTGCCTGCCTGCTGCCTGCTTGCCTGCCTGCCTGCCTGCCTGCCTGCCTGCCTGCCTGCCTGCCTGTCTGCCTGCTTGCTGCCTGCCTGCCAGCTTGCTGCCTGCCTGCTGCCTGCCTGCCAGCTTGCTGCCTGCCTGCCTGCTTGCTGCCTGCCTGCTGCCTGCCTGCCTGCCAGCTTGCTGCCTGCCTGCTGCCTGCCTGCCAGCTTGCTGCCTGCCTGCCTGCCTGCTGCCTGCTTGCCTGCCTGCCTGCCTGCCTGCCTGCCTGCCTGCCTGCCTGTCTGCCTGCTTGCTGCCTGCCTGCCAGCTTGCTGCCTGCCTGCTGCCTGCCTGCCAGCTTGCTGCCTGCCTGCCTGCTTGCTGCCTGCCTGCTGCCTGCCTGCCTGCCAGCTTGCCGCCTGCCTGCCTGCCTCCTCAGTTGCCCGTGACGGCTCTAACAGTCTCCTGATTAACAGCAGCTGTCAGCTGACCGGACCCATTATTAACTATTAACTCTTTCTTTGGGGGGAGGGGCCTGCTGGAGGGTGAGGGTGATAAAAAGTAAGGAATTATGAAAGTGAGGAGGAAGGGGACCTCTTATAACGGGTTAGAGGAAAGGCTGGAGGCCAATACTGCATCTGTCCTTTGGATCTTATGATGTGCATACAGACAATTAAAGAAAAAGTTCTAATAATCAATCAGCATAAGACTCATATTTCTTCGTGAGGAAACCTCTCTCACATCACCCTTTGCTTCCACCATCCTGGTCCATTGAGAGGACTTTTAAGACATTAGTGCAGTCAGTGAGTCTCGACAGAGTCTTCATGGTGTCCGTGAAGGAAAACATGGAAATGCAGCAAAATAAACAACAACTATCCCCCAGAAGTGAACCAGGACATCCTCCTGCAGGATGGAGCTCCTCTTCCCTCGACATCTAAAGAGCCTTTGTCAAAACCACATGGCTGCCATGCTGCTGCAGTGGCCCGTGTTCCCACAGGGATAAGTGACCTTCATTCAACTCAAGCTTCTTTCAATTTCAAACTGTCCGATCGTCAAAACCCAAAGATCATCTGAAGTGAATAGAAAAAGTGCTTCGCTTGTGCAGGAGGCCCAACATAGGACGCTCTGTGATGCTGATGGTGCTGTGTGACACTGATAATGAGGCTAAGAGAAGAGCATCAAACCGACCTGCACGGGACCTCCTGTCTGCACAGGTGCAGCTATTCTGTTTCAGACAGGGGGGGGGGGGGGGGGGGGGATGAAGTGACCAGAGGACAGGACCCCTCAGCGCCTCTTTGGCGGGACAATGGGCTGCTTCTGCCTGGCTACATGGCGTGTGTGTGTGTGTGTGTGTGTGTGTGTGTGTGTGTGCAGGACAGAGGGAGGAAGAGTTGTTACCTCATGGACGCACTATCCTCCACACACACACACACACCTGCACACACACAGATCTCTTCTCCCGCTCTGTGCCCTGACCTTGGGATGACCCTGGACCAGTATCTGGTTCACCTGTCCACGGGGGATCTCCTCATCCCGCCGCCTGCTCATCACTCTCTGTCCGGATGGACTGGATGGTTAACCTCAGTGAGCACCGACTGGGGAGTAAGGGAGGCCGGCGGAAGTAAGAGGGAGGCCGACGGGTTTGGAGGAACCGGGTCAGGGTTTGGGTTTGGAGAGCAGGTATGAATAAGGAACCTGTGATGACTCCAGGTAGAATGCTCTGGAAACGTTTTAACCACAGCTGGAAATACAAAAGAAGTGTAACTTTGCAGGTGTGACTGTAGCGACACACCTAAATGTGAAATGGGAGGGGGGATGGAGGGGGGGGGGGGTGATTAGAAATGGCCCTTCAGCGCCCTCCTGTGGCCAAACCAGTCGCATAAGTGACAATTTTGGGTTTACTTGCAAATATATTTTTTATTACAATTACATTACATTTAGCTGACGCTTTTATCCAAAGTGACTTACATGATATACAGTAGACCGTAGACACAGCAACGGTGAGCAATTAGGGTTAAGTGTCTTGCTCAAGGACACAAAGACATGGACTGGCTGAGCCGGGGTTTGAACCTCCGACCCCCTGATTGAAAGACTGACTTGCTAACCACTGAGCCACATTGTGAAAGTGAATGTATGTTATGAGAGATGGTCCAGTTCAAGGTTGTGTTGTGTTGTGTTAGGTTTGAGCTCAACAAATCCTCAAGTTAAGACACAATGTGCTTTAGGAGAGATTCAAGTTTAGTGTTGTGACATAAATAATATAGAACCTTGTTGATACAAGTTCATTTAGCATAGCACACTTCATAGAGCAACATTGTTACTAATAAGAGCTACAAAATAAGAGCGGTATGACCGTCAGCCAATCAGAAGCTTACAGTTTACAGCCTCAATTACAGCCTCAATGAGGATCAATTAGCCGTCAAATATTGATCAAGCCATTGATCAATATAATTTTTTATGTTCCCTAAATACAAATTTTAACTTAATGCGTTGAACCTGAAGTAAAGATATTGTAATAAAGTTTCAAAGTATGCTACACATATGTGTATAATCCACATACTGATTTTTTTAATCAAAATCAATAGAAACAACATTTTTCTTTGATGAGCAGCTTAAAGCGACATAACAGATCAAGATAAGTGTTGATTTAAAATATTGATGTCAAAAGATCCAAAACAGTTACAGTGAGGGGGGGCTTGTGATGCACTCTGGGCTATAACCAAAGGCAGTGTGCGACAGGCAACACAAAGTGTGTGTACGAGGTTTGCATGCAGCAGAGACTCACAGCCTGCTGAGATATCAACATACAGGGAAGAGCAGAGCCCTGTGGGGGGCGTGGAGGAGGACCAGTGGTCTGGAAGTAATACAGCTCCAGAGGGATGAGTGATGGGGAGGAGAGCACAGACTTCACCTTTGTATGACACCCATCCATCCACCATCGTAACAGGAGCGCATCAGACCGACGGCCAACAAAGGCAGCTGGACGGGTTTGAGCTGTGCACTCACCACAATAAGAGGTCACGGAGAATATCTGTGTGTGTGTGTGTGTGTGTGTGTGTGTGTGTGTGTGTGTGTGTGTGTGTGTGTGTGTGTGTGTGTGTGTGTGTGTGTGTGACAGAGACATCCATGGTTTGGTCTACTTAGCCTCTGTCCTATCATCAAAGGACACAGGTGAGAGCAGCATTGTGGGTTCTGAGTTCTCATGTTACCCTTTCAACTCGGGGAGGACACATCAAAGACGGCGCAGGAGAAGAGAATGCATGCACACACACACACACACACACACACACACACACACACACACACACACACACACACACACACACACACACACACACACACACACACACACACACACACACACACACACACACACACACACACACACACACACACACACACACACACACACACACACACGCACACACGCACACACATACAGAGTCTATCACTGCAAGATTAATACTGATCCTAATTATGATTTTGTCTTTCCCGTGTTTGAATGAACTTGTTGGACGGTGATATTGAGTTTTAAAATGCGCGCTCCACTCATGGAAAAGTACGCATCGAATCAAGCGCTTCCTAAACAAGCAGCTGAGATGTTTTGCTTTTCGGTTGCACAATGTGGAAAACACTGCTCTGTTTATTAAAAATGAGAAATTGCAATAAAATCAGTAACTAATCATGATCTGAATATTGATTGACATAAGACTCTTTTGTTGTGCCTTTTAAACCTCCATAACGGGAACGTGGGCTTGTAAAAATGAATATTCCTGCGATGCAGGAGCCCAACATGCTCGCAGCTCGTCCCACGGAGACACCGGCCATGACCTGCCGGCTCCTCATAATTGAAGGAGCATCTTTGAGTGTTTTCCCCCTCTGGACCTGCATGAAGTGGAGCTGTCAGGCTCCGTTAGCGTGACAGTGAGGGCATGCCAGGTGCTTCAGGGCAGCAGCCAAGGCTTTACACTCCATCTGCAGGCAGCCAGCCAGGCAGAGCCCTCCAGCACACTGAACCCTGCATGAGGAGCGACGAACACGCTGCTCGTGTTCAATAAGAATACATAAAGACAAAATAATGGTGCTGACTTATTGCATCTGCATCCCGTTGTGTCACAGTGGTGTGATTCCTTATGTTTATTTAAATCTCTTCTTTTCACCTTCTTGTGAATCCAAGGAAAACAACTGTACATGCAACAGGGAACGTAAAGGGTTTGAGGGTGAATTTTCAAAATGTAATTTGATAATGTAAAGTTTTAAGAACAACTTTTCATCCATGCAGTATTCTTTGTCTGGATTTATTCTTATGTAACACAGTTTGCACTCGTATGTGTGATCTATATGAAGTTATGTAGTTATAGATGCTTCTCATATCTCCTCTTCAGATATAAAACACATCACAAACATCATAACCAGCATCATATTCTTCTTCTCTCCCTCGTGAAGCTGCTGGCGAGCCTGCTTCGTCTTTTTAATAAATATAATAATAAATATTGCATGTCATGTTTTCCATGTTCTTTGGTCACGACAGTCAGATCCTCATCTGAGGCATCGTCAGCTCTCCATACGCAGTCATGACATAAACCATATCCAAGAGGAGGACATGTCAAATACAAACAAGGTTTCTTTTGAGGACTTCCAAGAGTGTGCACTTAAAATATATATTGATTTAAAGTAATACATGTTGATATGACATGAGCTGTGTTATGATAAATATATAAGTAAACAGGCTGATCTGAGAAGAAGCAGTGGCAATAAATAAAAAAGTCAATAATTGACTCACTTTGAATCAGTTTATCATGAGATGATGTCATAAGTTATAGTCAAAGACTGCACTTATTTTAAATGAGGATGTCCGTCACACAGATCCTCACTGAGAACAAACATCTCACCAGGAAGGTAAACAGACACACACATGCAACACATCTGCATGACAATTATGGTTTGAGGGAAACATATTTTCTCAGATTGTTTGTTTTCATGTATCAATACTTCAGTAATGAGACACCGGGTCAGGAGGTCAGGCCGGTGGGAAGGCTCCCGACTGCAGGAGGAAGAAGTGTACCAACATGATGCTTCTTAGTTAAACCACAACACTATTGTGTTAAACCACAACACAATAGTGTTTTGGTCTTGTTTTGTTTAGCTCTGCAATATGAATCTCATCTTCAAAGCCCTGACCATAACCCTCTGGTTGTTTGGGAACATCATTATGAAGGAGACGAGCTGCAGTGAGAATAAATTCTGCCGTCATAAACGTGTCACGATTCAACGCTGAAGTTATTGTGCGTCTGTACGTCTGTGTGTGTCGCCTCCCCTCCTGTTATGGTTATGGACATAATGTGCAAACTGAATCCATAACGGTGCTGATCACCATCACCTGTTTATGACTCAGACGAGGAGGAGCAACCCCCAAGCCACACCTCCTCTGCATCACAATAGTGTGTTTCACCCAAGATGCATCGAGACCACAAGTAAACAAGAGCCGTAAACAACTCAAAGCAGAGGAATCTCAACGCTGCTTCTCGTAGTCTCTGTGCGCTGACACCTCCACCACAAGTCCTTCTGAGCCCAACCAGCGGTTTCCTCTCAGATGGTTTTCCCTTAATGAGGTCGGCCACACACGAGGACTTGATTCTTCAGACCCTGATGTGTGATGGAGCCGACGCCATGTTGGTGTCGTGGCTCGTCTGCCCCTCTGAAGACGGCTCTGAGCTGCTCTGGGATCAGCTCACCCACAAACACACTGTACTGTACCAACGCCTGGAGGCCCAGATGAGATCCAGGACCTGCTTGGAGGGAACCACGGCCCCAGCACTTGATCTCTAACCCTCTGGTCCTCCTTACTGGTCTTGTGGTGGGAAGAGAGGATGAGGAGAGGAGGAGAGGAGGACAAACAGAGGACAAAAGTCTTTTTGGAGATGAGACGATCCGGCCAGACAGAGAGGCTGAATTAGAGAATAAAGCTCGTCTTCACGTGGAAACATAAACTTAAAGAAGGAAAGTTGTGGATGGATTGTAAACGAAGTAAAGCCACATCCAGGCTTACGTTTGATGATGGACTGAGTGAAGGCTGTAACAAAAGCTCTTGTACTTTCAGAGACGTCTGCTTGTTGCTATCGGATCAGCTGAAGAGGAGGAAACTCTCAGATTCCTAATATCACGACTCACAAAGACAAACACGTCTTTTCACAATAAAGTTCTCTTCTGTTCTCACCAGGACTCCAGAAGCCGGTCCGAGTCCAGAAGCCGGTCCGAGTCCAGAAGCCGGTCCGAGTCGCTCCATGGAGGCGGTGAGCGTTGAGCTTCAGCCGTCGGAGCTTTGGGAAAAAGAAGTGGTGGAATTTGAAACGGTACATTCTTCATGCTCGATGGATTATGTGAATGATCAATTACCAAACCATTACCGCCAGTGAGCTGGATGCTAAATCACAGTTTCATTACCAGCACATGTGCTGGATCTGATTTCCTGCTAAAGAGGGTGTCAAGGAGAAATGCAGCACGGTAGTCCGTTTCCATCGCGGCTTCAAAGCTTTTGCTGTTATTAATAGGCATAGTCTGGGTTTTAGAGGGTATTTTAGGCCAATTATGGAATGTACTTCACAAAGCCAACGTTATCAAACATGTTCATCTCACAGGCGACTCATACCTTCTGGTTGGAAACTCACTGGGAACCACAAGCCTGTGCAACGCTTACAGAGAACACAGCTCACCTGGTCAGGAGTATCTGAGGTGGAGACTCAAGTCCACGGAGGACGAAGACCCTCCAGCCTCAGTTTGCATGACCTCATCATGTCGAGGTCACTTTAACGAGGATGAGCTGCTCGTTGTCCTCTTCCATGAGCAGATCTCTGTGTCACACTTCACCAGGCAAGATGCATAACAGAGTTTTGTATTTTGCATATATTATTATACTTTTTTATATGTCACATTGTTACAGAGTTTACAAAAGAACAAAAGTCACATGAAGTGTAAAGATCCATAAGATTAAGGATGATGCATGTTATGCAATTTGTTTTAATTAACCACGTATTTAATGCAGCACCTAGCAGCTAACAGTGTGTAGCTAACGGGCGAAAATGAAAATATGTTTACGGTGGATCCCAAATTCATGACTTCAGTGATGCGTCTGAGCTTTTCTGCATTATACAATGTACATTGATGCGTTTAAACATTTCCAATAATCAAACCGAATGAGCTTTCAACATCTTGAGCAGCGATTTAAGCTGGAAATCTGTCGACCACCAAAACTACGACTCAGCACAAACCACGTTGGCCCGGCAGCCGTTCCATCACAACCTTCTGCCTCTTCTAGACTCTCTTTCCAAAGACGACTGCTTGTTTGGTGGCATCCCAACAGTGGAAACACGGCCTCAGTTCTGGGAACGTGCAGCCGGTGGTGAACATGTCAGCTTCCAGAGCCAAAGGCCCAGAGCATCTAAAGCTCATCCAAGCCTTAATCCAGTCCTCATAATGGAACGTTTCCCACCACCTTGGGGAGCGCTGGCCACAAATGAGACGTCACCTCCTCACCTCCTACATGTCTGCTTTTTATTACACGTTAAAACTTCTTTTTCCTCAGTTCCCCTTTTGAGCTTTCATTGCACAAATGGTTGTTTTTTGGGGAATAAGTCTACGGTGATAAATGAGAGTTGGAGGCTTTGATGAGGAGTGGTGGGAGGGATGAGGAGTCTGAGACTGGGAAGTGACTTGTTTTTGCTCCTTCAAAATAAAGGTCCCCTCGAAAGGTAGATTTCTCTGTTTGTTTGACTGAATGAGAGCGGATTTCAAGAAAAATGACTTCAATGCTTATGCAGTCAGAGAGGAATTTCTCACCCACCACCGACTGGGTGCTCTGCACGTGGCGCTGGTCCTGATGTGTGGAGCGGTGTGGCGTGAAGCTGGACCGATTAGCTTTGTTGTGAAAAACTTCAAATATCTGTTAACTTGAAAGACACAAAGTGTGCACGGCTGCCATCGTCATTAAGCCGCGTCACGCCTCATGAAAGCACCTTCCACTGAGCCTTTGTGCTGACCGCTCAGATCAGAGCATGGGCGCTTTGAAAACAGATGCAGCCGGCTCCCAGTATGGTCCACACCTCCATACTGGGAGCGGTGGAAACACCCAGCAACACCTCACGCTCACCGGGGCTGCAGTTGGCGAGCCTCCAATCAACAAGTCTGTCTGGAAAGTTCTGATGAGGTGCTAAGTGTCTCATAAAGGGTGAGATGAAACTCCTGAAACTAGGACAAGACCTCTTCCATACGGGTTTAACAAAGTCTTCATCATGTGCCAAGAAATGAGCCCGAGTCCAACTAGACCCACTTCAATCTCCTCGGATTTTAGCGCCAAATCTTCCCTTCAGTTCTCTGCAGCTCATCAAGAGGTTAATGAACTTTGTTATTTACTTTACATTACATTAATGTAATGTAATGTAAAAATGTAATGTTATTTACTCTCTTAATGACTCAGGATGGTCCACAAAGCGACTCCCCTCCCGATGTGAGCATGCTGGTCCAGCTTCAGGTCCAGTGTGATGCCGTTAGCTCAGTGGGGTCCAAGGTCCGGATACAAGGACGTCAGGATTTTTACTCGCCGACTGAAGTTTACAGCAACATATATAAATGTATTTTATGTATTTTATCACATGATCGCTCCAAGAAGCCGTCACAATGGCGTGCTTTCATCTGAACACCTGTCACCCGGCTCTAGACCTTTATGAGGTCTCTCTCAACATCGTGCTGTGCTGCTGGACTCCAGAACCAGAACCATCTGGCCCGGTTCTCAGAGGAACCACCTCCACTTTGATGTGGAGCCTACACAACGTAAGACAACTCCAAATGAACGTCAGATCCCATCAGTCGGCAGTCGGCCTACAGCTCAACCTCTGAGCCGAATGTTTCATATCCAGGACCACATGGGAACATCACAGGCTTCAGCTGGAGGAATGTTCAGAGCATTATAGAAGCAAAAGGTGAAGCTCGAGCCTTTTCCTTGGGTTATGTGTTATGTTAGTTATGTGTTATGTTTTATGTTAGTTATGTGTTATGTTAGTTATGTGTTATGTTTTATGTTAGTTATGTTTTATGTTAGTTATGTGTTATGTTAGTTATGTGTTATGTTTTATGTTAGTTATGTGTTATGTTAGTTATGTGTTATGTTTTATGTTAGTTATGTGTTATGTTTTATGTTAGTTATGTGTTATGTTAGTTATGTGTTATGTTTTATGTTAGTTATGTGTTATGTTAGTTATGTGTTATGTTTTATGTTAGTTAGGTTTATGTTAGTTATGTGTTATGTTAGTTATGTGTTATGTTTTATGTTAGTTATGTGTTATGTTAGTTATGTGTTATGTTTTATGTTAGTTAGGTTTATGTTAGTTATGTGTTATGTTAGTTATGTGTTATGTTTTATGTTAGTTATGTGTTATGTTAGTTATGTGTTATGTTAGTTATATGTTATGTTAGTTATGTGTTATGTTAGTTATATGTTATGTTTTATGTTAGTTATGTGTTATGTTTTATGTTAGTTAGGTTTATGTTAGTTATGTGTTATGTTAGTTATGTGTTATGTTAGTTATGTGTTATGTTAGTTATGTGTTATGTTTTATGTTAGTTAGGTTTATGTTAGTTATGTGTTATGTTAGTTATGTGTTATGTTAGTTATGTGTTATGTTAGTTATGTGTTATGTTAGTTATGTGTTATGTTTTATGTTAGTTAGGTTTATGTTAGTTATGTGTTATGTTAGTTATGTGTTATGTTAGTTATATGTTATGTTTTATGTTAGTTATGTGTTATGTTAGTTATGTGTTATGTTAGTTATGTGTTATGTGTTATGTTAGTTATGTGTTATGTTAGTTATGTGTTATGTGTTATGTTAGTTATGTGTTATGTTAGTTATGTGTTATGTTAGTTATGTGTTATGTTAGTTATGTTTATGTTAGTTATGTGTTATGTTTTATGTTAGTTAGGTTTATGTTAGTTAGGTTATGTGTTATGTTAGTTATGTGTTATGTTAGTTATGTTTATGTTAGTTATGTGTTATGTTAGTTATGTGTTATGTTAGTTATGTGTTATGTGTTATGTTAGTTATGTGTTATGTTAGTTATGTTTATGTTAGTTATGTTTATGTTAGTTATGTGTTATGTTAGTTATGTGTTATGTGTTATGTTCGTTATGTGTTATGTTAGTTATGTTTATGTTAGTTATGTGTTATGTTAGTTATGTGTTATGTTAGTTATGTGTTATGTGTTATGTTAGTTATGTGTTATGTTAGTTATGTGTTATGTTAGTTATGTGTTATGTGTTATGTTAGTTATGTGTTATGTTAGTTATGTTTATGTTAGTTATGTGTTATGTTAGTTATGTTTATGTTAGTTATGTGTTATGTTAGTTATGTGTTATGTTAGTTATGTGTTATGTGTTATGTTAGTTATGTGTTATGTTAGTTATGTGTTATGTGTTATGTGTTATGTGTTATGTTAGTTATGTGTTATGTTAGTTATGTGTTATGTTAGTTATGTGTTATGTTAGTTATGTGTTATGTTAGTTATGTGTTATGTTAGTTATGTGTTATGTTAGTTATGTGTTATGTGTTATGTTAGTTATGTGTTATGTTAGTTATGTTTATGTTAGTTATGTGTTATGTTAGTTATGTGTTATGTGTTATGTTAGTTATGTGTTATGTTAGTTATGTTTATGTTAGTTATGTGTTATGTTAGTTATGTGTTATGTTAGTTATGTGTTATGTGTTATGTTAGTTATGTGTTATGTTAGTTATGTGTTATGTTAGTTATGTGTTATGTGTTATGTTAGTTATGTGTTATGTTAGTTATGTTTATGTTAGTTATGTGTTATGTTAGTTATGTGTTATGTTAGTTATGTGTTATGTTAGTTATGTGTTATGTTAGTTATGTGTTATGTTAGTTATGTGTTATGTTAGTTATGTGTTATGTTAGTTATGTGTTATGTTTTATGTTAGTTAGGTTTATGTTAGTTATGTGTTATGTTAGTTATGTTTTATGTTAGTTATGTTTATGTTAGTTATGTGTTATGTTTTATGTTAGTTATGTTTATGTTAGTTATGTGTTATGTTTTATGTTAGTTAGGTTATGTGTTATGTTAGTTATGTTTATGTTAGTTATGTGTTATGTTTTATGTTAGTTAGGTTATGTGTTATGTTAGTTATGTGTTATGTTTTATGTTAGTTATGTTTATGTTAGTTATGTGTTATGTTAGTTATGTGTTATGTTAGTTATGTGTTATGTTAGTTATGTGTTATGTTTTATGTTAGTTATGTGTTATGTTAGTTATGTGTTATGTTTATGTTAGTTATGTGTTATGTTAGTTATGTGTTATGTTAGTTATGTGTTATGTTAGTTATGTGTTATGTTTTATGTTAGTTATGTGTTATGTTAGTTATGTGTTATGTTTATGTTAGTTATGTGTTATGTTAGTTATGTGTTATGTTAGTTATGTGTTATGTTAGTTATGTGTTATGTTTTATGTTAGTTATGTGTTATGTTAGTTATGTGTTATGTTAGTTATGTGTTATGTGTTATGTTAGTTATGTGTTATGTTAGTTATGTGTTATGTTAGTTATGTTTATGTTAGTTATGTGTTATGTTTTATGTTAGTTATGTTTTATGTTAGTTATGTGTTATGTTAGTTATGTGTTATGTTTTATGTTAGTTATGTGTTATGTTAGTTATGTGTTATGTTTTATGTTAGTTATGTGTTATGTTTTATGTTAGTTATGTGTTATGTTAGTTATGTGTTATGTTTTATGTTAGTTATGTGTTATGTTAGTTATGTGTTATGTTTTATGTTAGTTAGGTTTATGTTAGTTATGTGTTATGTTAGTTATGTGTTATGTTTTATGTTAGTTATGTGTTATGTTAGTTATGTGTTATGTTTTATGTTAGTTAGGTTTATGTTAGTTATGTGTTATGTTAGTTATGTGTTATGTTTTATGTTAGTTATGTGTTATGTTAGTTATGTGTTATGTTAGTTATATGTTATGTTAGTTATGTGTTATGTTAGTTATATGTTATGTTTTATGTTAGTTATGTGTTATGTTTTATGTTAGTTAGGTTTATGTTAGTTATGTGTTATGTTAGTTATGTGTTATGTTAGTTATGTGTTATGTTAGTTATGTGTTATGTTTTATGTTAGTTAGGTTTATGTTAGTTATGTGTTATGTTAGTTATGTGTTATGTTAGTTATGTGTTATGTTAGTTATGTGTTATGTTAGTTATGTGTTATGTTTTATGTTAGTTAGGTTTATGTTAGTTATGTGTTATGTTAGTTATGTGTTATGTTAGTTATATGTTATGTTTTATGTTAGTTATGTGTTATGTTAGTTATGTGTTATGTTAGTTATGTGTTATGTGTTATGTTAGTTATGTGTTATGTTAGTTATGTGTTATGTGTTATGTTAGTTATGTGTTATGTTAGTTATGTGTTATGTTAGTTATGTGTTATGTTAGTTATGTTTATGTTAGTTATGTGTTATGTTTTATGTTAGTTAGGTTTATGTTAGTTAGGTTATGTGTTATGTTAGTTATGTGTTATGTTAGTTATGTTTATGTTAGTTATGTGTTATGTTAGTTATGTGTTATGTTAGTTATGTGTTATGTGTTATGTTAGTTATGTGTTATGTTAGTTATGTTTATGTTAGTCATGTGTTATGTTAGTTATGTGTTATGTGTTATGTTCGTTATGTGTTATGTTAGTTATGTTTATGTTAGTTATGTGTTATGTTAGTTATGTGTTATGTTAGTTATGTGTTATGTGTTATGTTAGTTATGTGTTATGTTAGTTATGTGTTATGTTAGTTATGTGTTATGTGTTATGTTAGTTATGTGTTATGTTAGTTATGTTTATGTTAGTTATGTGTTATGTTAGTTATGTTTATGTTAGTTATGTGTTATGTTAGTTATGTGTTATGTTAGTTATGTGTTATGTGTTATGTTAGTTATGTGTTATGTGTTATGTGTTATGTGTTATGTTAGTTATGTGTTATGTTAGTTATGTGTTATGTTAGTTATGTGTTATGTTAGTTATGTGTTATGTTAGTTATGTGTTATGTTAGTTATGTGTTATGTTAGTTATGTTTATGTTAGTTATGTGTTATGTTAGTTATGTGTTATGTGTTATGTTAGTTATGTGTTATGTTAGTTATGTTTATGTTAGTTATGTGTTATGTTAGTTATGTGTTATGTTAGTTATGTGTTATGTGTTATGTTAGTTATGTGTTATGTTAGTTATGTGTTATGTTAGTTATGTGTTATGTGTTATGTTAGTTATGTGTTATGTTAGTTATGTTTATGTTAGTTATGTGTTATGTTAGTTATGTGTTATGTTAGTTATGTGTTATGTTAGTTATGTGTTATGTTAGTTATGTGTTATGTTAGTTATGTGTTATGTTAGTTATGTGTTATGTTAGTTATGTGTTATGTTTTATGTTAGTTAGGTTTATGTTAGTTATGTGTTATGTTAGTTATGTTTTATGTTAGTTATGTTTATGTTAGTTATGTGTTATGTTTTATGTTAGTTATGTTTATGTTAGTTATGTGTTATGTTTTATGTTAGTTAGGTTATGTGTTATGTTAGTTATGTTTATGTTAGTTATGTGTTATGTTTTATGTTAGTTAGGTTATGTGTTATGTTAGTTATGTGTTATGTTTTATGTTAGTTATGTTTATGTTAGTTATGTGTTATGTTAGTTATGTGTTATGTTAGTTATGTGTTATGTTAGTTATGTGTTATGTTTTATGTTAGTTATGTGTTATGTTAGTTATGTGTTATGTTTATGTTAGTTATGTGTTATGTTAGTTATGTGTTATGTTAGTTATGTGTTATGTTAGTTATGTGTTATGTTTTATGTTAGTTATGTGTTATGTTAGTTATGTGTTATGTTTATGTTAGTTATGTGTTATGTTAGTTATGTGTTATGTTAGTTATGTGTTATGTTAGTTATGTGTTATGTTTTATGTTAGTTATGTGTTATGTTAGTTATGTGTTATGTTAGTTATGTGTTATGTGTTATGTTAGTTATGTGTTATGTTAGTTATGTGTTATGTTAGTTATGTTTATGTTAGTTATGTGTTATGTTTTATGTTAGTTAGGTTATGTGTTATGTTAGTTATGTGTTATGTTAGTTATGTTTATGTTAGTTATGTGTTATGTTTTATGTTAGTTAGGTTATGTGTTATGTTAGTTATGTGTTATGTTTTATGTTAGTTATGTTTATGTTAGTTATGTGTTATGTTAGTTATGTGTTATGTTAGTTATGTGTTATGTTTTATGTTAGTTAGGTTTATGTTAGTTATGTGTTATGTTTGTTAGTTATGTGTTATGTTAGTTATGTGTTATGTTAGTTATGTGTTATGTTAGTTATGTGTTATGTTAGTTATGTGTTATGTTAGTTATGTGTTATGTTAGTTATGTGTTATGTTAGTTATGTGTTATGTTAGTTATGTTTATGTTAGTTATGTGTTATGTTAGTTATGTGTTATGTTAGTTATGTGTTATGTTTTATGTTAGTTAGGTTTATGTTAGTTATGTGTTACGTTTTATGTTAGTTATGTGTTATGTTAGTTATGTGTTATGTTAGTTATGTGTTATGTTAGTTATGTGTTATGTTAGTTATGTTTATGTTAGTTATGTGTTATGTTTTATGTTAGTTAGGTTTATGTTAGTTATGTGTTACGTTTTATGTTAGTTATGTGTTATGTTAGTTATGTGTTATGTTAGTTATGTGTTATGTTTTATGTTAGTTATGCTTATGTTAGTTATGTGTTATGTTAGTTATGTGTTATGTTAGTTATGTGTTATGTTAGTTATGTGTTATGTTTTATGTTAGTTATGTTTATGTTAGTTATGTGTTATGTTAGTTATGTGTTATGTTAGTTATGTGTTATGTTAGTTATGTTTATGTTAGTTATGTGTTATGTTTTATGTTAGTTAGGTTTATGTTAGTTAGGTTATGTGTTATGTTAGTTATGTGTTATGTTTTATGTTTTATGTTAGTTATGTTTATGTTAGTTATGTGTTATGTTAGTTATGTGTTATGTTAGTTATGTTTATGTTAGTTATGTGTTATGTTTTATGTTAGTTAGGTTTATGTTAGTTAGGTTATGTGTTATGTTAGTTATGTGTTATGTTTTATGTTTTATGTTAGTTAGGTTTATGTTAGTTATGTGTTATGTTTTATGTTAGTTATGTGTTATGTTAGTTATGTGTTATGTTAGTTATGTGTTATGTTAGTTATGTGTTATGTGTTATGTTAGTTATGTGTTATGTTAGTTATGTGTTATGTGTTATGTTAGTTATGTGTTATGTTAGTTATGTTTATGTTAGTTATGTGTTATGTTTTATGTTAGTTATGTGTTATGTTAGTTATGTGTTATGTTAGTTATGTGTTATGTTAGTTATGTGTTATGTGTTATGTTAGTTATGTGTTATGTTAGTTATGTGTTATGTGTTATGTTAGTTATGTGTTATGTTAGTTATGTTTATGTTAGTTATGTGTTATGTTAGTTATGTTTATGTTAGTTATGTGTTATGTTAGTTATGTGTTATGTGTTATGTTAGTTATGTGTTATGTTAGTTATGTTTATGTTAGTTATGTGTTATGTTTTATGTTAGTTAGGTTTATGTTAGTTAGGTTATGTGTTATGTTAGTTATGTGTTATGTTAGTTATGTTTATGTTAGTTATGTGTTATGTTAGTTATGTGTTATGTTAGTTATGTGTTATGTTAGTTATGTGTTATGTTTTATGTTAGTTAGGTTTATGTTAGTTATGTGTTATGTTAGTTATGTTTTATGTTAGTTATGTTTATGTTAGTTATGTGTTATGTTTTATGTTAGTTATGTGTTATGTTAGTTATGTTTATGTTAGTTATGTGTTATGTTTTATGTTAGTTAGGTTATGTTTATGTTAGTTATGTGTTATGTTAGTTATGTGTTATGTTAGTTATGTGTTATGTTTTATGTTAGTTAGGTTTATGTTAGTTATGTGTTATGTTAGTTATGTGTTATGTTTGTTAGTTATGTGTTATGTTAGTTATGTTTATGTTAGTTATGTGTTATGTTAGTTATGTGTTATGTTAGTTATGTGTTATGTTAGTTATGTGTTATGTTAGTTATGTTTATGTTAGTTATGTGTTATGTTAGTTATGTGTTATGTTAGTTATGTGTTATGTTAGTTATGTTTATGTTAGTTATGTGTTATGTTTTATGTTAGTTAGGTTTATGTTAGTTATGTGTTATGTTTTATGTTAGTTATGTGTTATGTTAGTTATGTGTTATGTTTTATGTTAGTTATGTGTTATGTTAGTTATGTGTTATGTTTTATGTTAGTTATGTTTATGTTAGTTATGTTTATGTTAGTTATGTGTTATGTTAGTTATGTGTTATGTTTTATGTTAGTTATGTGTTATGTTAGTTATGTTAGTTATGTGTTATGTTTTATGTTAGTTATGCTTATGTTAGTTATGTGTTATGTTAGTTATGTGTTATGTTAGTTATGTGTTATGTTAGTTATGTGTTATGTTTTATGTTAGTTATGTTTATGTTAGTTATGTGTTATGTTAGTTATGTTTATGTTAGTTATGTGTTATGTTTTATGTTAGTTAGGTTTATGTTAGTTAGGTTATGTGTTATGTTAGTTATGTGTTATGTTTTATGTTTTATGTTAGTTATGTTTATGTTAGTTATGTGTTATGTTAGTTATGTGTTATGTTAGTTATGTGTTATGTTTTATGTTAGTTAGGTTTATGTTAGTTATGTGTTATGTTTTATGTTAGTTATGTGTTATGTTAGTTATGTGTTATGTTAGTTATGTGTTATGTTTTATGTTAGTTATGTGTTATGTTAGTTATGTGTTATGTTAGTTATGTGTTATGTTTTATGTTAGTTATGTTTATGTTAGTTATGTGTTATGTTAGTTATGTGTTATGTTAGTTATGTGTTATGTTTTATGTTAGTTATGTGTTATGTTAGTTATGTGTTATGTTTTATGTTAGTTATGTTTATGTTAGTTATGTGTTATGTTTTATGTTAGTTATGTGTTATGTTAGTTATGTGTTATGTTTTATGTTAGTTATGTGTTATGATAGTTATGTGTTATGTTTTATGTTTTATGTTAGTTATGTTTATGTTAGTTATGTGTTATGTTAGTTATGTGTTATGTTAGTTATGTGTTATGTTAGTTATGTTTATGTTAGTTATGTGTTATGTTTTATGTTAGTTATGTTTATGTTAGTTAGGTTTATGTTAGTTAGGTTATGTTTTATGTTAGTTATGTGTTATGTTAGTTATGTTATGTGCAGGAATAACAGTTATCAGAGGAAGGGGCGTTCAGCTGTAACAGTTCATTTAGGGATGTATTTTAAACCCTTCACACCATGTGTGGTCCACAGTGTGAACAGATTCTTTGTTAATATATCTGCTCTACAGGGGAACCACAGACTGACCAGGTTACACCTTTAATCCAAATAAAACTAAGTGGTGGTTTCAGACTGCAACCGGGCTGCTGGCTGTTTTATGGCTGATGCTGAATCACTGCATCAGCCTGGCAGGTGGGAGGTAAAGAAAGAGGGAAAGAGGGAGGGACACAAGAAGGTCGGGTTAGGGGAGCTGGAGAGAGGGAGAGAGAGAGAGAGAGAGAGGGAGAGAGAGAGAGAGAGACATTCTGGAAAGCCCCATGATATAAATTGTACAGAATACCCTCATACAAACACATGTATCGGTGTGCAGACACAGACACACACACACACACACACACACACACACACACACACACCAACATGCCCCTGCATGCAGACGCAGAAGCTTACACAAACACACACACACACGCAGAAGCTTGCACAAACACACGTTTTATTTATTTACGTTCATAAAACCTCAAGATGTTCAACAAAAGCGACGCAAGAGTGCAATAAAAAAACAGGCAACAAGCTGCTCATCAAGCAGTCCAAACACCCGGCGCTGACTTCCCACCGGCCTCCGGTTACACGCCAGGAACACGCCACCTACATGTACATCAAAGCCCTGCCTGTGGTTTCCAGGTCAAAGGGGAGGCGGCCTTTGTTCCCACGGCTTCCCGGTATTCCTTGTCTCAGTCGCCACCCGAGTGAGTAGAACCCGGAACGGGAGAGAAGAGATGCGTTCAATGTGCGCTGTACATCGCAGCGCCCTGTTTATGGTGTTACGCAGGAAGAGGTAGCATAGCAACAGGTTTAAAAACATAGAGGAAGGAGATGAACTGAATTAAACTGTTTCATGTGGTTCGCTTGAGAATGTTGCATTTCTGTGTTAATCTGCCCGTTAGAGTTAATTGTACGTCAACGGTTCGAACGCCTCGGGCCTCGTCCTGCTGTTGCTCAATGGGGAAACTAAAGGACCTAATTAGGTTTGGATTTAAGTGCATCTTTAAAAGAGTATAAATGCACTTATTGTAAGTATAAAAGCGTCAGCTAAATGACATGTAATGTAATGTAATGTAATAAATAGAGAATAGTTACAGATCTGAGTTACTGGCATCATCGGGTCGTTCCCCAGAAAGCAGAGCGGTTCTGCAGCTGAATGAGACATGGATGGAGTCAGTGTTGGTCCAAACCCAAAAGCTGTAACAATAAGAGAGCATGACACATGGTGCTTTCTCCTTTCACTGCATTCAGAACTTTGTTTAGCAATTCAACATGAAATTGACTTTCCCTCTAAATATGTTTATTTATTTCTCCGAACCAGAAGCTCCAAAGTAATCCAGAAGTGGAGTGTGTTCAGAGACCAGTCACTGTGCAGCTCATGTACTTTTACTTTTTTACAGTTCGGTGTTGATGGGTGAGCTGTGAGGATGCTGACAGGTGAGAATGAAGGGACGGCTCGGCCTGGTTAAACCTCCCGGTACCCTGAAGTAAAGAGTCCATCCTCGTTGTGCGTTATGACCGTGCACCAGCTAGAGGCCGTGCAGGTCACATGTTCAGCATTTCTTTGATGCCAGAACAAGATTTCCAATATCACAGTTCAACGTGAAGCTCGAGACAAAACCAAAACATGTGGTTGTCGACAAAGACACAAAACCAGCGGAGCAGAGATCCAGGTGAGCCGGGCTCAGCCGGCCCTCCTCCTCACCTCAGGAGGAAGAGGTGTGAGGGTGATGGCAGCCAGGAGGCACCTCACCAGTTCACCCAGCGGGACCGGATACGGGTGTGCTGGTCCCCGCGGGTCCCAGAGGAGAAAACATCTGAGCATCATGCGTGTTACCGGGCCCCGACGGGCGCACACCCCCATGGGCCGCACATTCCACTGCGCCACACAGCGCTCGGTGGGATCGGTGCGCACGCACACGCACACGCACACGCACACGCACACGCACACGCACACACACACACACACACACACACACACACACACACACACACACACACACACACACACACACACACACACACACACACACACACACACACACACACACACACACACACACACACACACACACACACACACACACACACACACACCTCAATCAAACCCTCTCAAGAGGCACTGAGGTGCATCGCTGAAATTCAAGCCCAGCACAGACCAGCACTGTTGAGAGGCAGAGCAGCTCATCCCGAAAGATGTAATTCCGAGAGGAGGGGGAAGCGAGAGGAGGGGGATGAGGGGGATGCAGGGAGCATGCAACCGGGCTGCAGGGGGAGATAAAGACGGGAGTAACGGGCATCTGCTGGTGCTCTTGCGAGGTCACCCACACGGCTGCACACTAGATGCATCCCGTTAAGCTCATTTTGGCGTTTCCTCTCCGTGGTGTTCTTCCTGAGTTCAGATATTTCCTCTGGCAGCTGGAGCTTCCTCCCACTTTGCAAATCCATGAAGGTCTGGAGGGACTGCTGCCTCACATTTGCTCATTAGTGTGAATGTGTGTGTATTTGCTCGAGGACAGACCAGTGAACTGTCCAGGTTGTTTCCATGCCTTCAGCCCAATGCATGCTGGGATTGGCTCCCAGTATCCCTGAACAGGAAGTTGGGGAAACAGAATAGATGTTAAAGGCACTCATGAGGTGCATCCCACCGGTGTCTTATAGTGGAGACGTTAGAGCTTTATGATCCTGCAAGACTCAGAGAGGAAATGTGTCACTACAACCATGTTGGCCCTGTGTGTGTGTGTGTGTGTGTGTGTGTGTGTGTGTGTGTGTGTACCCACTTGGCATTTAAGAGTCATTAAAAAAGGGCGTAAGTGAGCCATCCAGCGGTTTCTTTTCATTAATGAAGAACAGCGCTGACAACCGCAAGAACACACACACACACACACTATAAACACAAAATAAGGCACATATGCACACATCCACATACACCCATTGACTGTTTGTCTTTGGCGTTCTCGCCCCGCTGCTCTCTGCCAACACTTTTCCCCCTCTTCTTCTTTCCGGTCGTACTGAGTGTGACGACCCCATAAACACACACAAATACACACTGACATGCATGCCATTTTACAAAACCAACAATGTATGTGTGAAGAGCTCTGCAGTACTAGAATAATAACATTGGTGTCCGGGGATTTACTGAGTAGCTTCACCTCATGGTGATGCAGCGTGAGGTGAGGTCGTCGTGGACGGGGGAAGCTGTGACAAGCCGTTCAGTCACCCCCTCGCCTCCCTGGGCCAACAACCCTCACCACTTCCAGGCGAGTATCTGTAAAGAGGATGTTGTGCATCCGGAGCTGCTCTGCACTTTCTCAACCACAGCTCTATCACTTCAAAAGCTCAGCCCTTGAACTGTTTGTTTACGCACTGCACAGCATTGATTGTATGGCAAACAGTCTGTAGGCTGCAGTACAGTACATGGAGGGGGGGGGGGGGGGGGGGGGAAGAGACCACCATCCTCTGCTCAAGGCTGTCATCTAGTGGCCCTGAGCCTCATGATGCTGGAGATGCAACGCAGTAGAGTCCTTGCTCGCTCTTCAATCCTCGTCTTCCTCCTGGTTTGAGTTTCACAGCGAGGCGATTTATAACGAGACATTGAGATAACAGCTCTCACCTTACCGGTGCACACCGGGGGGCTGGGGGGCTCCGGGGTGACCTGAGGGGGGGGGGGGGGGGGGCTTACAGGTGGCTAACCCCCCCTGGCTACAGACAGGTGCACTGCACCTGTGCCACAGTCACACACACACACACACACACACACACACACACACACAACACCAGCTGTGTGTGTGAAGTCTCTCTCTTCTCTCGCACTCACACACCTGGGCTGGCTACCATTTCAACTAAATTATGAAACCAGTAACAAAACCAGTTCTCAAAATTATGCATTGGGTAATAAAATAACAATAAAAACAAAATGAGTGAAGACATTGAAATCCGGACATCTTGTGCATTTTGACTGGTCCTCTTCTTCAAGGGCTGTTTGTTAAGGTAGTTGTGTTTGGTTGTGTGTGTGTGTGTGTGTGTGTGTGTGTGTGTGTGTGTGTGTGTGTGTGTGTGTGTACCAGCTGATTCAAAAGTCTGTAGGTCCCTTTGAGAGAGAGAGAGTTTAATCAGGACCCATTGTTCCAAAACAGCGACCCTCTCCTCCTCCAGGGAGTAAAAGAGAGGAGAGGTGGAGGTGAAGAGGAGGATGGGTGAACTGGTGGAGAGTGATTCAACATTTTGGAGAAAACTTAGAAAAATGTAAAAAAATAAAAATAAAACATTCACAATTTGTGCACGTATTGAAGATTATGGGGGAAAAGGCAAGTAAGGAATGGAGGCTCATGACAAACCACTGGTGTGCTGGACTTTACCAGTTAGGTCTGAAATCATGTTGCTGCCACTGAGTTACACCAGCCAACTGCTTCACTGCTTCAGCAACATGAAACAAAACCAGATCTCACACACACACACACAGTTTCCACAAGGTCTGGACAGCATTACACACATTACCCCCCCCCCCCCCCCCCAATTATAGTCTGCATCATTGGACCGATGGCTTGAGAACACGGCTCATCGCTGAGTTTAAATGAGCCTCTCCACTCAGAGGGGTCTATACCCTTTAAATGCAGAGAGATGCCCGGGCAGAGGGCAGAAGGGGTAAAGACAGGAGTCTCCACCCGTCTGGTGGGATCATTTGATTTTTCCCGCTGATGATATCCAACAAAAGGGGCACTGTGGGAACTGTAAACACCGAGCACCGCAAGCGCTGGTGAGCCGGGTATCATGTGATGGAGCCTGGAACGCTCCCCCTGTGAACGGGGAAGTGTGGTGGGAAGGCAGAGGCCCAACTGATAAACACAGCGAGGGGGTAATGTACATAAAGGCCGGCTGCGTCGCTCCGGGGAGATGAATAATGAGGCGGGCTGCGTGTAAACCGCGGTTGGAAAACAACAAAAGCTGCTGAGTAGCTGCAGCGGCGCGGCGAGGTGGGGACGCTCACCTAAACATGCCGCCTCACGGGGGGAACGCCGCTCGAGGCAGTTACATCCGGCTGCTCTCGGCTCGGCCTTAAGTGGGCCTTCATCATATAGGCCTTCATCATAAAGGCCCCATCAGTTCCAAATTTGGAACACTGGGTTCAGCCTCTGGGACTGAGCATATCAAAGAAATATGAGAAAAAATCTAATTAAAAATAAATTTAAAAAAAGTAAAATCCCTGCCTCACAAGTCAATATAAGTTAATTGTGTCATGTTTATAACACTATTACACAATACATATAAACACAAACCATAAGAATGACTCAAAGTGACTCCCGAGTTTTGATACAGAATGTTCATCACATAGATTTTTGTTCCATTTAGAGTAAAATAGAATAGGGTTTGCTTTGGGGCGTGGCTACCTGGTGATTGACAGGTCACTTTCACAGCGTTGTCCTGTTTGGGTGGTGGTCGTCTTTTTGTCTGAGAACTTTAACCCACGGTGTTTTCACTGTACGAGAGTCAATCGTAACATTGTGTCCACCTAAGATTTTTTGTTGGACTTAGCTCCACCCTCTCGTGCTTAGCGCCACCCTCTTGTGCTTAGCTCCACCCTCCCGTGCTTAGCTCCACCCTCTCGTGCAGAGACTGTAAAACATGGCCGTGGTCTTCGTCACCCATAGGTTTCCAAGAAGCCGCAGTAGTTTTAATAAGTAAAGGTACACTTGTTTTATCCATTTATTTGCAAATCAATAAGTACAGGCATATAAAGAATCATAATTAAAATAATGTGAAAAATTTAGAAAATTAAAAACTATAGCAAGTGATCAGTCCGTTACCCTCTCAGGCCGCCCGTTCTGATTCTTGTGTGCACTTGCTTTTCTATTCTATAAAAGACACTCCCTCCTCCCTCCTCCCTCCCCCCCATGCCTTCACTCTCCGTTGGCCACCTGCTTGTCCTCCTTGCCACAGCGCTTGTTCAGGCCGCTGAAGTACTTTTCCCTGAAGGCGTTGTGTCCCTGGTAGGGACTGAAGCGTGGGTCTGCCAGCTGGGCGAGGCTGTCTACTTCCTGGAAAGACAAACCAAGAGGTTGTTGCATGGAACCGACCGAAAGCGCTGCCTCTGATAACGCTATATTCATAAATTAACCTCTTCCTCTGATAACGCTATATTCATAAATTAACCTCTCCCTCTGATAACGCTATATTCATAAATTAACCTCTCCCTCTGATAACGCTATATTCATAAATTAACCTCTTCCTCTGATAACGCTATATTCATAAATTAACCTCTCCCTCTGATAACGCTATATTCATAAATGAACCTCTTCCTCTGATAACCCTATATTCATAAATGAACCTCTTCCTCTGATAACCCTATATTCATAAATGAACCTCTTCCTCTGATAACCCCATATTCATAAATGAACCTCTTCCTCTGATAACCCTATATTCATAAATTAACCTCTTCCTCTGATAACTATATTCATAAATGAACCTCTTCCTCTGATAACTATATTCATAAATTAACCTCTTCCTCTGATAACCCCATATTCATAAATGAACCTCTTCCTCTGATAACCCTATATTCATAAATGAACCTCTTCCTCTGATAACCCTATATTCATAAATGAACCTCTTCCTCTGATAACCCTATATTCATAAATGAACCTCTTCCTCTGATAACCCCATATTCATAAATGAACCTCTTCCTCTGATAACCCTATATTCATAAATGAACCTCTTCCTCTGATAACTATATTCATAAATGAACCTCTTCCTCTGATAACCCCATATTCATAAATGAACCTCTTCCTCTGATAACTATATTCATAAATTAACCTCTTCCTCTGATAACCCCATATTCATAAATGAACCTCTTCCTCTGATAACTATATTCATAAATTAACCTCTTCCTCTGATAACTATATTCATAAATGAACCTCTTCCTCTGATAACCCCATATTCATAAATGAACCTCTTCCTCTGATAACCCCATATTCATAAAGGTACCTCTCCCTCTGCACTGCATGCCAGTACACCATCAGCGGCCATGTTTGCGCTACGCAGCGGGCCGTGTGCACCAGCAGTGCGTATGAACTGTTATGAATCTCTTGGGCTAAACAGCTTGTCTTGGCTGTGAGGAAGCTGCTGGTCAGCGAGCGATGAAGGGAGGAAGAGGAGTAATGAGGTGAGCGGAGCTGGGCTGCGATGCCGGGCCTGTGATTCGTCAGCGACACCTCGCTGGTGCTCGCCGACGCTGCCAAGTAACCTGAAAACTGTTTCCATGACGACTGAGGGGAAACAACGCGAGCACGACCCCCAGATTAATAAAGAAGAGCCGAAAACAGTAGAAATTATAATAATAATTGGATAACGAGTTATTTATGGCCAACAAACATAAATAAGAAAATGTGAGTTTGTCCTGCACCAGGAAACGTTTTACAGCACAGACAGACAGACAGACAGACAGACAGACAGACAGACAGACAGACAGACAGACAGACAGACAGACAGACAGACAGACAGACAGACAGACAGACAGACAGACAGACAGACAGACAGACAGACAGACAGACAGACAGACAGACAGACAGACAGACAGACAGACAGACAGACAGACAGACAGACAGACAGACAGACAGACAGACAGACAGACAGACAGACAGACAGACAGACAGACAGACAGACAGACAGACAGACAGACAGACAGACAGACAGACAGACAGACAGACAGACAGACAGACAGACAGACAGACAGACAGACAGACAGACAGACAGACAGACAGACAGACAGACAGACAGACAGACAGACAGACAGACAGACAGACAGACAGACAGACAGACAGACAGACAGACAGACAGACAGACAGACAGACAGACAGACAGACAGACAGACAGACAGACAGACAGACAGACAGACAGACAGACAGACAGACAGACAGACAGACAGACAGACAGACAGACAGACAGACAGACAGACAGACAGACAGACAGACAGACAGACAGACAGACAGACAGACAGACAGACAGACAGACAGACAGACAGACAGACAGACAGACAGACAGACAGACAGACAGACAGACAGACAGACAGACAGACAGACAGACAGACAGACAGACAGACAGACAGACAGACAGACAGACAGACAGACAGACAGACAGACAGACAGACAGACAGACAGACAGACAGACAGACAGACAGACAGACAGACAGACAGACAGACAGACAGACAGACAGACAGACACACACACACACACACACACACACACACACACACACACACACACACACACACACACACACACACACACACACACACACACACACACACACACACACACACACACACACACACACACACACACACACACACACACACACACACACACACACACACACACACACACACACACACACACACACACACACACACACACACACACACACACACACACACACACACACACACACACACACACACACACACACACACACACACACACACACACACACACACACACACACACACACACACACACACACACACACACACACACACACACACACACACACACACACACACACACACACACACACACACACACAGTTTGTGCGGTGCAGATATGTTATTGAAAAAAACAACTTCAACACAACATCAAACAATAGATTGAAGAAGTTCTGCTGCTAATCACAAGATGAACTCAATCACATGATGGGCCACTTTACAGCCACGTCAAAGGAAACTGTTACATCCTTTAAAATACATTTAAATCATTTAAAATAACATTTATAAATACTTTTTTTAAATTTATATTTTGATTAAGCATGCATCTCCAGATAATGTGAAAACTAGGATGGCCACTAAAGACTTTTCACTTTTGATTCTTCTGCCAATTGTTTCTCAATCATGTTGTTTATAATAATAATAATAATAATAATAATAGGTCGGAAAATAGTAGTTATATAATTCCCCAGAGCCCAAAAAATATGTAACACACAATGCTATGCATCAGTGTCATTGGAGAAACATTGTTCCAACAAGTTCAGTAATCTGAACCGAACGATTTGCTCTGCAGGAGACACCAACCTCGGGCTTCTTGATCTTCTCCATGGTGATGAGGCGCCGCGCCGTGTGGCTGGACAGCGTCTGCTCACAGTTACTGAGGAGGCGGAGACACGGGTGGAGCGGCACCGTCTCCTCACGGTACCTGAGAGGAGGGACAGGTAGAGCACTTCATTTATACCTGAGGATTACAGAGGAAACAAGGAACTTATTATTCTATCTGGAGGCCATGAAGAGGCTGCTGGGATGCAGAGAAGAGGCTGCTGGGATGCAGACAAAGAGGCTGCTGGGATGCAGAGAAGAGGCTGCTGGGATGCAGACAAAGAGGCTGCTGGGATGCAGAGAAGAGGCTGCTGGGATGCAGAGAAGAGGCTGCTGGGATGCAGAGAAGAGGCTGCTGGGATGCAGAGAAGAGGCTGCTGGGATGCAGACAAAGAGGCTGCTGGGATGCAGACAAAGAGGCTGCTGGGATGCAGAGAAGAGGCTGCTGGGATGCAGACAAAGAGGCTGCTGGGATGCAGACAAAGAGGCTGCTGGGATGCAGAGAAGAGGCTGCTGGGATGCAGACAAAGAGGCTGCTGGGATGCAGACAAAGAGGCTGCTGGGATGCAGAGAAGAGGCTGCTGGGATGCAGAGAAGAGGCTGCTGGGATGCAGACAAAGAGGCTGCTGGGATGCAGACAAAGAGGCTGCTGGGATGCAGACAAAGAGGCTGCTGGGATGCAGAGAAGAGGCTGCTGGGATGCAGAGAAGAGGCTGCTGGGATGAAGAGAAGAGGCTGCTGGGATGAAGAGAAGAGGCTGCTGGGATGCAGAGAAGAGGCTGCTGGGATGCAGAGAAGAGGCTGCTGGGATGCAGAGAAGAGGCTGCTGGGATGCAGACAAAGAGGCTGCTGGGATGCAGAGAAGAGGCTGCTGGGATGCAGAGAAGAGGCTGCTGGGATGCAGAGAAGAGGCTGCTGGGATGCAGAGAAGAGGCTGCTGGGATGCAGAGAAGAGGCTGCTGGGATGCAGAGAAGAGGCTGCTGGGATGCAGAGAAGAGGCTGCTGGGATGCCGACAAAGAGGCTGCTGGGATGCAGAGAAGAGGCTGCTGGGATGCAGACAAATAGGCTCATCCTGTCTCACCCAGTGATTCCCAGCGTCTTTCCCTTCTCCCTCCTTTCCCACCTGTCAAATCCCTAAATCTTGGCCCGGCCGGCGTCGCTTTTCATGCAGAGACGAAGGTGGAAAAAGTGACTGAGCCGACGGTCGGCTGCCATCGGCCGCCATGTGAAGGCCTATTAACGGCAGGGTGACGTACGTGTTTGCATATTCCTGTCAGTCGCACTTTCTCCGAGCCGCCATTAAAGTGGCGACGGTCCGACCCGAAGCCGGATTCACGCGTCACTGTTTGCGACGGGATGTTTGGTCGTCATGGTGACCGGCGGTGATGCAGCCGGGTGGTAATTCTCTCCTGCCAATCAGGAGACACTGGTGGGGCACTGGTTTCAAAGTCCCAGAGCTGAAGGTCATCCGTTTGTCTGTGCACTTTATTTTAATTTTATATTCGATTGTAAATGTCATGCTCCTATTTGCATGTTCATTGTTTGTTCTGCACCACCTGCAAGACAAAGTTCTGGTGATAAATAGTTGTGGTTCTGACCCGCTTCTTTCTCTGTCTGAGTTGATGAGCGTGTACCGGACACACATGTTTGCGGTGGGAGGGGTCGATGGGGCATTTGTTTTGGTTAAAAATGTAAACACATGATTGCACAATAAGTTGGCTCCTCCTCTTTAAGTGCGTCTTAAAATCTGGCACCTGGTCGGGAAGTTTTTAAAAGAGGTTGAACGGAAACGCCCTGAACAGACGGATGAAACAAAAAGAGGGCGGGGCCTCTGAACACGGCCACGCCCTGCGAGTGAGGGTTGAGCGCCATCATCTTTGTGTCTACACATCGTTTTGTTTTTCTCTACTACTCATTCTGAATAAACAACATGCATCAGATACATATTCAAATTATTGTGATTTCTTCACACAATATTTAAAATCCCAGAAAATGTATGACACCAATCTGACAGCCGGCCAAACCTGCAGAAGCAGAAGCCGTGAACACGTCTGGTGTCATTACACGAGGAGATGTCAAGACATTTACACTGGAGTAAAAAATGATGACCTGCTCATGAAAACATGTCTCGTTTAGACTCATTTATACGTCTCCCCTTACTTCTGACAATATGGCCACTTCTTCTTCTGCTCACTCGTTTATGTTGTAATTAGCCCCTTAATGGCTGTGACGACTGATATGACATCATCCGTCTTGATACGCTTCCCGTCTCCATTTATTCTTTAAGGGGGGAAACGTGAGGGGTCCGACCCGGTCGAGCCTGAAGCCGACAGGACTGTGTGTCACATGTCATCACGCACACAAACACACACACAGCCTCCCTATTCTCGTGGAGCAGGCAGACACACACAATCCCCACTGTTTCTATCACAGCCATGGATGCAGACACACACACACACTGTATGTGGGGGTGACAGAAACATGATATGGCCCCTGTAGAGCCACAGATTAGGCCCAGGAGACGGGCTACGTCTGGGCTTACCCACACAGACGTACATGTGATTGTACACAGACAGACACACACACGCACACACACACACACACAGTTCAAATATCTGACCTCAGACGTTTATTTTGGCACGGCGCTCTGACGGGCACAAAGTCGAGCGGCGGTAGATGAGCAGCAAAGACAAATGTGTGAACATGATGACACAGATGTATGCATGGACACACACACACACACACACACACACACACACACAGGTCTTATAATCAGTGACCAGGAGGAGTCAGGCCTGCAGGGTTTTTCTTCCCTAAACTGCTCTCTCTCTGTGTGTGTGTGTGTGTGTGTGTGTGTGTGTGTGTGTGTGTGTGTGTGTGTGTGTGTGTGTGTGTGTGTGTGTGTGTGTGTGTGAGTCAGACACCTGCACTTTGAGTCAGCGCTTCACGCTCGTGCACAACACATTAAACAAAGCTCCACGTTGTTCCAGAGCAGCGTCCAGCAGAGTGCGAGCTCCCTGAGCGGGAACCAGCTGCACACACCTGCAGCGCGTTGTGTAAACGCCGTCATTCACACATCAGCTGGCGACGTTTACGGCAGCGGGAATGGCATCGAGCTGCGGGGAAGCGCTCCACACCCCCGGGCCTTAAAGCCTTAGAGGCGTTCAGCAGCTCATGATTACACTTCCTCACAACGCATCTGCTAATTTAATTATACGCCATAATTACAGTTTATAAAATGTTTACAATATAGTGTTAACATTATACATTCTGCCTTGCTCAGAGTTGTTTGGCAACTGGGCAATTTAATTAGGCCAACAAAAGATTTAATGCTGGAGGCTGAGCCCGTCTCCTGGTTTATGGATGGAGTCTGCCCCCTATTGATGCAAATTCATAAAGGAAGCAAAGCTCCAGCAAAGGATTCCCAACATGAGCCCATGAGGACAAGCTAGTCAAATACACATGTCCATGCACAAAGCCAGCTCTTACAGACAGGAAACAGAAATCAGTAAGCGTTGAAGAACTGGAGGCAGCAGACTCCTCCCTGTTATATTATCAGCTGATGACATCATACACGCTTTACTCACTCTGGTCTGTAGACAGGCAGCCAATAGACGAGCCTCCCGCCCATCACCAGGTGGAGCGCAGAGAAGTTCAACAGATCGGTGAAGATGTCGCTCAGGTGGTACGCCTGAGAGACCGGGACGTGGGACTCTAAGTAGCTGGAAGAATCCAACAAACACAAACCGGTTTAAACCAGAACCAACAAAACAGTTTTTTAATGATATCTGCAGAGTTCAATCTGACCTCGCCGAGCAAAGCAAGGAACATTTGGTCATGAGGTCATCGGTCGTACTTACATGCCGTCAGGGGGTCTCGTCACGTCTTTGTGGGAGCCGGTCCTCCTGGTGGACTCTCTGATGCCGTACGGAGCTGAGACGGAGAAACAAAAAGGTCAAGAGGCCATCCCGTTATGAAACGAGCGCAGCAGCTGGATGTAGCCGCCGCTCGTCTGCTGCTACAGTGAAAACTGCAAGAATCACAAAAGCTACCGACACATGTATGACATGTTCTCCTCCTCTAAGTGCAGCATAGTGAGGACCTACGATCGGTGATGATGGCATCGAACAGAGCGGCCTCCCTCCACACGCGCTTGGAAGCGTCTGACACCATCACATCCAAATACATCTCCTCGGTGCCGTACTGCCGCAGGTTGGCTCTGATGTTCTCGTCGGGTCCTCGCCACTTCTGGTTGGTGCGGCTGGAGCGACCTGAGAGACCACCGCTCTGTTAGGGCATTCGGACCGCCGCTGGGGCTCAGAGCAGGAGAGACGCAATGTGTGTTTGTGATATTAAACTTACCTCTGCCGTGGATGGTGTTGTAATCGATATCTGTCCCGCAGACGTAGGCTCTGAAGTGAGAACACGCTACCAACAGGCTCCCTAAACCAGACCGAGAGACAAAGACCCTTTAAAGTGTGTGTGACAGCCCATGCTATAGCCACGCAGGTGAGGGCGAGATCGTCTCACCTGTGCCAACAAACGGGTCGAAGACGAGGTCATTCTCGTTGACCTTGGCGTGGTTGGCCATGATGAAGGAGAGCCCGGCATCCATACTGGTGTTCCCTATGAAGTGCCTGTTCTTCACACTGTGAGAGCGGATCAGCTCCCGTTGTCCGTCCGCTATCTGGGACCGAGAAGAGAAGCGTTCGGCTGCAGATCGCCTCTCGTTTTACAAAATGTAGCAGAAACAGTGGAACGCCGCTCACCCATCGGCCGAAGTAGACGTGGTTGGGATGCTCGGGGATGTCGTTGGGGTCTGTGCCGTAATCCTCCAACAAACAGAAGATGTGCTGAGGGCTCTTCAGGCTCACGGCTCCTCCAAACGGAAGATACTCCAACGCCTGGTGAGAGGATACGGATCGCTCAAAAGGCGCACACACACACACACACACACACACACACACACACACACACACACACACACACACACACACACACACACACACACACACACACACACACACACACACACACACACACACACACACACACACACACACACACACACACACACACACACACACACACACACACACACACACGCGCTCTGCTCACGTCAATCCTCTTGATTCTGTCTGCAAACTCCAGAGTCTTGTTGAACGTGTAGACATTGATTCTGTAAGTTGAGTCTTTGCTCATGAACGGTGACTGTAGGGGAATAAGAGCACAAACAGAAAGGTAACAGACGCTTCATATGAAAATACTCATGACAGTCGCAGTGGTCGGGCTGTCCATCACGGGATGACAAGCAGCAGCATCACAAACCATGTTCTCTGATGGGTACTTCAGGAGGGATGTCCTGAGTTCACTGTGTGTTTGCCCGTGGCCCCAGAGCTCAAAAGCAGACCTGCAAGGGGTTAATGCAACATGAACTACAGTCACCTCGCCCACTGGGGTACAGAAACACTGCAACAGGGCACAGGTTCAGCCATCGCTTACCGGCCCGAAGCTAAAACACTTACTTTGCACACACCGATCGGGCCATGACGCCGCGGACATCCTCCTCGGACAAACCATCCAGGCACCAGAAGGGAGACTGCAGGGAAGAGGTGGCAATCATTATAGCCGATCATGTTGTGATGGAGCAGTTGGAAAAATATGCAAATAAGTGCATTTCACTTGCAAACCTTTTCTTGGAAGTTTCCACTCGGATGGAATGGTTTTCCTCTGAGAGCGAGCAAGGCCTTGATCTCCTGCGAGAACGAGCACATACATCACAGAAAACCCTCACGTGCATATTTACTGTCTTGTTTTCACACACTGGGCAGTTATACACATGAAGAAACTAAATGCATCTCAGTGTGTAAAATCCCAGTGGGATGGAGAAGACACCACAGCGTCACAGTAGAGTACATTTAAAAACAAGCGACCACGTGTTCTGCCTCTTTACAAGTTTACTGCAGTTTAAATCTACATAGCTGTACATGTAAACACGTGTCCCAGTGTATTTCCTGTTGCAGTGTTTGTGAACACCATCAGCTGACAGGAAGTAAACACGGATCCCAGCTGTTGCCCCAGCATTAGAATTTAAGTTGTAACCGTATATAATGTATTAATACTAGATGTCCACAGGCCCAGGTGTGCTAACAAACATGCTGGTCCTATTCACGTGGGAACATCCACAGATGGGTAGACACGGAGGACCGGGACGGAGCTAGCGATCAGGCGGGAGCTAGCAGTTCATCACCATGCCGATGGAGTAACCGGAGGGAGGTACGGGTGGACAAATCGAGTGTAAATTCTCACGTGAAAGCCTAAATGTACCCACTCCGTGTTGACAGTTTGAATTAGCAAGCAGCTAACGCAGCGCTCCGCGCGCGCAGAGTCGCGGCGGCCATGTTTCACGAAATAAACCTAAACATGAAACAACGAGAGCCAGACGGACACAGAGCGGGTCATGGAGGTTACCGGCAATCTGAAATCCAGGTTATCCTGGGCGAGATGCAAGAGATACTGGAGGCATGATCGACTGTTGGAGGCCGCCATCTTTGTTGCGGATTCAAAATACGTCCGGCTCGAAAACCAGGCTCTGACGTAAGTTGGTTCCGCTCAGGGAGTATTATAGCGTACACGAAGAAGAATTATATAACCTTTAATTTGTATACAAAACATTGTCTTAACTTCAACTGGCTCCGTGTGAGTCTTTTTATGCGGTGTTTGAAACACGTGAACAGCCGTTTGACTAATAGTTTAAGGTTTTTAATAACATTTTGTGACCTTGTCTAAATGTAACTACCTTTAGTGCTCGTTTGTTTTCACCAAAACAACAACAAATGTCACCAAGAAGCCACGTTTTCTCTAAAACTCGCTCTCCTGCTCTTACGTACATGGATAACGAACTCCCTTCACCTCTCCCGGCTGTAATCTGCTTTACTTCAGCGGCACCTTGTGGGCTCCTCCCCCTCTGGTCGCTGATTGGCTGCGCGAATCTCTCCGAACAGGCTATTGGCCGAGGCAGACGTCCATCACAGCGGTTTTGCCTTTGGACAGAAAAGCATCCGCAGTCCTGCGGCTGTCAGCAGAGTTGCAGCTCTGTATTGTGCAGTAGTTCTGCACAGTAGTTGTGTAACCACGTGAGTGTTATTCCCCACTTTGGCTTCAGCGAAACATTAATAATGCAGATGAAGTGAGGATCGGCATGTAAGTTTGATCATGTTTGATAACTGTTTACTGTAAATGCCTGACGGGTTGTGGAGGTTACTTTCCTAGTTTTGATTTACTGATATTTATTTTGTAAAATTATGTTTTCACTTTTGGTTATCATCTTTTTATGGATTGTCAACTTTATTAGTTGTTCAGATTGTGGGCTAAAACTGCCATCAGTTACCATAGATACAGATCTCTCCAGCTGGATCAGGAAAAACAGTCCAAATGCTGAACAGTGATTACTATGACTATGATTTACATGAAATATAACGTTCAGCTTGATATCCAGATATTATTTTAAGTAGTTATTATTTTAATAAAGCAATAAAAACAGTAAAGGGATATATAAAACACACACCACTGCATGTAGAGATGACCAATTCAAACTCTGATCTCAACATAAACAGTGATGGGGACAAACAGCCAGAGCAACACCATGGAAACGGAAGACGACATCCCAAACCCTGCGTGCATCGTCTCTGTGAAAGGCCTGAAGGAAAACTGGCAGAGGTGGTCCAATGAGCACCGGGAGCACCAGAAGCAGAACCCCTTCAGCCACGACACCCGGCCCCATGGGGCGGCCCCCCAGAGGGGGCAGGAGCACTACGGGAGACCCCTGCAGGGCTCCATGACGGAGCAGCGCGGGAAGGACGCCTACACACACATCGGCAGAGAGGTTGAGGAGCTGTGTGAGGCGATAAGAAGCGTGGGACAGCCCGGAGACGGAAGTGATGGGAGAGGCATCACCGTGGAATTTGGGAAACTGTTCGAGCATTATGTGACGATCTCTAATAAACTGGTGGGGGTTCTGCTACGAGCCAGGAAGCAGCGGCTGGTGGACTTTGAGGGAGAGATGCTGTGGCAGGGGAAGGACGACCACGCAGTGATCACTCTGTTGCAGTGATCGCTCTGTTGCAGTGATCATGATCGCTCTGTTGCAGTGATCGCTCTGTTGCAGTGATCGCTCTGTTGCAGTGATCGCTCTGTTGCAGTGATCGCTCTGTTGCAGTGATCGCTCTGTAGCAGTGATCGCTCTGTAGCAGTGATCGCTCTGTTGCAGTGATCGCTCTGTTGCAGTGATCATGATCGCTCTGTTGCAGTGATCGCTCTGTTGCAGTGATCGCTCTGTTTCAGTGATCGCTCTGTTGCAGTGATCATGATCGCTCTGTTGCAGTGATCATGATCGCTCTGTTGCAGTGATCGCTCTGTTGCAGTGATCGCTCTGTTGCAGTGATCGCTCTGTAGCAGTGATCGCTCTGTAGCAGTGATCGCTCTGTTGCAGTGATCGCTCTGTTGCAGTGATCGCTCTGTTGCAGTGATCGCTCTGTTGCAGTGATCGCTCTGTTGCAGTGATCGCTCTGTAGCAGTGATCGCTCTGTTGCAGTGATCGCTCTGTTGCAGTGATCGCTCTGTTGCAGTGATCGCTCTGTTGCAGTGATCGCTCTGTTGCAGTGATCGCTCTGTTGCAGTGATCGCTCTGTTGCAGTGATCATGATCGCTCTGTTGCAGTGATCACTGTTGCAGTGATCACTCTGTTGCAGTGATCATGATCGCTCTGTTGCAGTGATCATGATCGCTCTGTTGCAGTGATCGCTCTGTTGCAGTGATCACTGTTGCAGCAAACGGAAACTTGAGCACAAATAAAGAGAAACATTGGTCTGAGGTGGACGCTTAACAATATTAATTACATTATTTTATTATTGTGCTAAATCCAAATCCCTTTCCTTCATATTGTGGGAAAGAGGCAGCGAGAGAGAGCGGCCGCAATGAAGTCCGAGCCGGAGAGAACCCGAGACAATATGGTGCTATAGCATGAACCTGATCCCAGCTGGCTCTGTGCTTTAGTTTAGGTCACCTGGTTACCGTTGGAAACGTTAACCTGCACCACACTGACACACACAATAAACAGGGTTCATACACATGTTGACCAATGGCGTTCCAGGACTTTTCCAGGACTTTAAACCAAATTTCCATGACCAAACATTTAGTGAAATCTGGGTGTGTCCATGAAAAAGTGATAAAATGTAGTTTTTAAACTAACAATGAGGATTCCAAAGCATACAGTATTCCTTAAAGGACACAAATGAATGAGAGACAATAGTTTGATTAAAAGAATAAACATTTATAGATATACTCAGCGTATGCCTGCTTATATTTTGAGTCTTTCTTTTAAAAGCATATTCATTATTTCAAACTCAGCGTAAATGAACCACATGAACACATGAATATAACACATTTACATGACTTTTACTAAACTTTGGGGATTTTAGTTTTTTCAAGGACTTTTCCAGGCCTGGAAATAACCATTTTAAAATTCCAGGACTTTTCCAGGTTTTCCATGAGCGTATGAACCCTGAATAAACTAAAAACAGATGCTTTAAATAAATTAACCTACACAGTGACCTGTGCGCTCACCACAATATGCTGCCCTTAACAGTAATGGCCATGCAAACTAATGAAGGGCTTTTTTAATAGCATAAAACAGTTGATTATTCAATTAGCAGGTACTGCTTGTAGTATTGCCGTGTACTAAAGAGAACCAGCGTCCACCATCACTGTGATCTGTAAGCACTGCCTGGAGTAATGACTGCAGAGCGTAACCCGATCTCTAGGACTCACTACGCTATGACACACAGAGAGGCAGCAATGTATTATTTATTCAAAGTTAAATTAATTAAAGTACATACACTTTCAGACATTACAGTGAGGTTTTCCTTCTTCTGGATCCTTCCCATAGATCCTCCACCCTCCATGCACCATGCCGTTCATGTTCTATATTTCTTAGTCATTGCATCAAATACAAACACATAACCATCATATTCCAGTGCTTGTTGAGCAGCTCGATCACTGAGCTTAGTAAATGCTTAATACAAGTGTTACTCTGAGCTTCGTCCCCATCTGGAAAGAAACAAGTCCACGTGGCTGAGGAACCGACGTGCACAGCTAGAGAGCATGTTGTCATCATATCAAATACACAAATTCATTCTTCGGCCAGTTTTAAAATAAAGTACGTGACGCGTGCATACAGCAGATTGTCAAAACACAGTTTTGGCAGAACTCCAGGTCAGGAAACACCACCGGCTGTGAACCGTATGGGCTCTAGTGTCGTACTCACCTGGAAATGGGATTAACAGGTGAATCACAGCGTATGCCAGTGGTCCATAAACGTAAATCCATCTTAATGAACGTTTAATGAACTTCGTGTGTGACACGTCTCCAGCAGCAGGAAGTGGCTTCATTCAAGCCTTCAAAACACTGTCACTATGCTGTCATCAGCTCTGATCCCGCAGACGCATCTTATTTTGAAAGAGTGGAAGGTGGATGTTTCAGTCCTGTGAGACCTGGATCCAGACCAGTGATCAGTTGGCTTCTCCTTTAGCGTTGAGGAGCTCGATCAGCTGGTCCGCCTGCGAAACATCAACCAGCGTAAAGCAGACTGAACTAAATATGTGATTTGTGTGTCGACTATATAGATCTACAGCACTATACTCAGTCAGATTCATCTATATTACCAACGTTCAGACTGTAAATCTCTTATGGAACAGGGGTTGGAGTCTGGCTTTCATTGTAAAGGAAGTGGAGGCCAGTAAATCACCCTCGTTACTGGTTTACTGCAATCATTACTGGTTGAGTGACCTGGAACTACTCATTTCAGAATAAGAAAACAACTCTAAATTGCAAGAACAGTAAAACCCTAAATTACTAAGTGTACGGTCCTGAGGTGTTTAACACAGTTGAAATGTTATGACGATCAATCTATTTTGCTTAAACGCAGCCTGATGATGCAGAAATCAGGGGTTGGGAAGTGATTATTTTATCTTCACAAATCCTCAAATTGTTCACAATAGCATGTTGCGTCCTGGAGCCCAGAACGTATAATGAAGAGGGGCTTTACCGTGATAAACCAATAGGAGTTGAGTCTGTAGAAGAGGCGGGACATGAGGCTCATTTGACTGGCAGGTGCCAGGACATGAAGGTGTAGGTGTGTGACGGAGCAGAATGGGGGCCAGTGGAAACCAAACCTGCAGACAAGGGAAAGGGCATCAGTGCAAGAAGGCTCACTGCTTGAAACAGGTTTTAAACACAAACTCAGTTTAAGTGCCAATTACATCAACAAAGAGCAGATATTATTAGGGATGCAACGATACCACTTTTTACAAACCGATACGAGTACGAGTATTTTTATTTGTGTACTTGCCGATACCGAGTACCGATACCGATACTTCTTAGATTTGGTCTCCATGAAAGTGCAATTAATTTGGAGGCAGATTTTATTTTATCCTCTGCAGATTATGTCAAGCCTATAGTACAAAATTAACAGAAGGCTATCCCAAGCTTTAAACTTCTTGTGGAAGTCCCTCTAATGTCGGACCATAAAACGCCCCATGTCCGGGTTCATAATGTAAGCGATAATATTAGGGATCGAGCAATTATATAGGAAGCTGTGTTCCAAGTTATGTTTCCGGTGCTTTTATTGTGGAGGGAGAAACGGAAAGGAAAAGAGTGGAATTGTGGGATATACGTGTGTGAAGGAGATAAAAAAGTGGTTCAAGTTACCCTGCAGCGTGTTTTCATTTTATTAGAATTACAAATATAGACACACAACAGACACTCGGCTACAATAATATCATCCGTAGCCGCACAACAGCGTCTGAATGAGGCCGCTGCCAGCGCTACTTCTGGTGGATCAGCAGCCGTTTGATTCAAACCGGCAGGACGGCAGTCATTTTTTACTGTGTGAACGCGACGCACATTACTCTACACACCTTGCTGCAAGAGCTGCAAGAGAGCGACGAAAGAGCCGTATGCGGCTCTGGATCACGGGTTGCCGACCCCTGCCCTAGACGTTGAAGTCAGGTAGGACAACAAATCTTTTTCTCCACAAAGCGCGACCAGTTTGTTGTAGTGAAATACTGTTGAGTGGTATCGGTTCTTGGTATCGACAATTGAAACCGAAGTAAGTCTTGACTGATTTTAAAGAGACAATTCAACTCAAAGTAATGTTTTCTTTGTAGTATTCACTCATGTCTAGTGTGATGACCTGTGAACTACAACATGCTCCCCTGAATGTGTCACCTGACGTCATTGAGGTCCGTCACGTGGTTTTTCTGGAGGATCTCCTTCCCCGTCTCGACCATCCTCTTCACTGGGTACGACAACAATAACACAAGTGGCTTTTTAAACACAGGACAACCTGCTATACAACACTACAGGTCCAGTCCACAGGATCAGACAGCAATGATTAGTCAGTGACATTTAAGTTGGCAATTTTTCAAAATGCAACCATTCCCCCAAGCACAAGGCGTATAGTTTAAACATTACCCAGAGGCACATGCTCCTTGCCGAGCGATCTACAGTTCCCTACATGTTTGGTTGGAACGACGAGGTAATGATGGGCAGCTCCGGGTTTGATGTCTCTGAAACAGGAGAGGTCCTCATCCTGCAGCGGAGACATGAGGGTCAGGGGTCAGGGGTCATGATCAGGGTTCAGGGTCAGGGTAGGAGAGGAGGTAACCCTGTTTACTTCAGTACACTCACATGTTAGTAACCCCTTTGTTGTGTTAATTCAATCACCAATTTAGTCCCCTTATCTGCAGAAATCTCGACACAGCTGTTATTTACAAAGAGGAATCACCAATGAGAGTGTGTGTGTTGTGCGTGTGTGTTTCAATTAATTAAATTGCCGAATTAAGGTCCTAATAGCGGAAACAGGTTGGCCAACATGAAGCTAGCACATAGACACAGTACAGGCCTCCGATAAACGAGCACAGCCTGAACGCAGCACAACAGACCCGCATAACACTGAAGCTATACAACATTAGCTAAACGTACATGGTATCACGTGGTAGCAACATTACTGTACAGTTAGCTAGCATAACGTTAGCCTAACATATAAATACAAACTCAAACATTCACGTTTTATCTAGCTACTTCTTCTCAACGTTACTTGTCACAGAGCCAATCAAGCCGCTGCTAAACAACTGTTTACAGACAGGCTAACTAGCTCGCGCCCGCAATGACGTAATCGTGACAACATGCTCACACAGTGGAGGAGCTCCGTGCCCATTTCGTTGTTTACGATCTTGCAGAAGATGCATTTATTATCGTAACCCTCGCTGCTGGTTTTGGAAACACCAGCCAGGGCGGGTTGTGTCGCCTCGGCTGCCGCCATTGTTGTTGTAGTCTGTACGAGCCACTCAAAGATCAGACATGCGCAGTAGATCCCAGAGGCCATCGAGCTCTCGAGGGGAAACCAAACGATTGTCGATCGAGATTGTGAGAAAGGGATCAAATCTCCTTTCAGCCGCCAGGGGGCGATGCGGTTCAACATATTATATTTGATAACTAATTTTACCCGATTCTCTAACGGTTATTTATGGAAGCCCATTTCTGACAGCAAAAAAAAAAAAAAGCCTTTTTCTTTTTTTACTTTTTCTGCCAGAAAACAAAGATTTTTTTTTTTTTAAATAGAGCCAATCAGCGCCTAGAAGCTCCGCCTGTCATCACTGCTGTCCAGTCGGTGCTGAATCAAACTGCTGCTGGTCTTCCTGAAGCAGCGCTGGCAGCGGCCTCATTCAGACGCTGTTGTGCGGCTACGGATGATATTATGAACCCGGACACGGGGGCGTCTGATGGTCCGACATTAGAGGGACTTCCACAAGAAAGTAAAGCCAGTACCATGAAAACGCATAAATTGCGTGTGGTTTTCATTGTAAGACCGGCGAGTGGATGAAGGGACCTGTGAGGAATCACTGAAGCGCATCCGCACTTCTAATCTCTATTTTTTTTTAAAGAAACATTTTTTTTTATTATTTCTGGCGGAAAAAGTAATAAAAAATAATTATTTTCTTTTTTTTTAAGGGATTTTTTTTGGCTGGCAGAAATGGGCTTCCATAGATTATTTCCATATTCAGTTTATATGTGTATGAAAACATCAGCTGCCCCTATTCTTTTGCACTTTAAGTATTTGCCTCTCCATATTTTGAATCAAAATGTGGTCACATTGTAATTAGAGTCGCTGAATCTCTGAATAGGAATGTTGTCTTACAGCAAAAATTACTATAAAAACTTAAAAAGAGAGATTTGAGGGTAAAATAGAAATAACCTAAATACTCTGAATACAAATTGTTTTAATAATATGTATACATTATCATGTATTATGTCGATTTTTCTTAATTTGCCTGTGTTTATTTGAATTTGTTTGTATTTGTATTTATTTTATTCCAGATACTTGGTTCTAAAGAGTGCAAGTCCTTGAACAGGTCAGTGATGTAAGAAAAGGCATTTTTTAGCTAACGGAAGTTCCTAAAGGTACAAACGGCCTTTTGTCTGGGAGTCTGCAAGTTCACCTTATTGTAATTGTTTTGTTTCATCTTCTTGAGGGAATATTCAGTTGGGGAATGCATTTTTTATATTTATTCTATCTATATGCCTGTTTGTGTAGCTTCAATATTATAGAAACAATACAGTAGCATCAGGTATTGACTAGAGTCACACATAATGTTGAACATAATTTTACTTATTTTTTGTGATGTGTAGCATGTGAAATAAAAACACATTCCTCAGTGGAAAATGGTTTATTCATAAAAAAATATGATTGCTATGAAAACGTTGTCTTTCACCAGGAAAGATCACGTTTTATTGTGCTTCCACAAAACAACATTGGCAGCACCAGCACCGCCTGGCAGAGACGGGTACACACACACAGACACACAAAGGGAAACAAAAAACAGGAACTTTTGCTTTGTTCCTGTTAAGATTTCCTTAAACATACATTTTGATGTATATTGAGGGTGGAAGTTGGCAGGTACTTTCTAAGAAGCGGTTGAGGTCTCTTCCTGTTCAAACCGCACCACCTTGTCCACAGTGCTGCTCTACACCTTTACTCTGAGTGGGAAGGTCTTCATCTTCATGTAATAGTTTTCAAATGGAGACATTAAAATCAGACCTCATGTTCCATTATGACGATTACAGTGCTGTTAGGTCCTTTCTGGTCCTATAATGTATAAATACTGCAAACAAACATTGTTCTTAAATATGTGCATCGCTGTTATACAAAAAAATAGAAAACATTTTCCTAAAATCCTGAATGTGCTTACAGTAGTTACAATCTTTTAATTCCACAGTGTTCCTGCTCTGCAGGAGGGCTTAACGGCCGAGACCAGTGGCGGACTGGTCTGCTCCCACCGAGGAAGAGCCAGTACTTTAAAGCAGCAGGATGGAGAGTCCAGCCCAAGACCTGCTGGAACCGGATCCTGCTTGTGGGCATCTGGACCAGCTGCTACATCCGATGCTGTCGTGGCTAAAACCACACGCCCCCCTTGAGGTCTGGACTTTGGTCCAGATTTAAAGTTCTACTTGAGCTCGTCGGTTCAGATGCTCGGCTCCTCAGTTCTGCACGGTCCAGACCTCCAGGTCTAGAACGTTGAAGTCCTCTTTTGTGGAGAGAGACTCGTTGTGAAACGTGGGGCAGGAGAAGCTGGAGCCGTGGTACAGGTCCGCGTTCAGCCACAGGCCGAATCCGCCCCTACGGGAGAAGAAGGAAAGAAATATGAAATCTTTTGAAAAGTTGCTCATATTTTATGCTCTCTAACACCAGCTGGTGTCATCTCTGATATCTCACAGGTACAATAATTACTTTTTGGTCTTTTATTTCTTCGTGACAATGTCAGACTTCACTGCTGCCTTTACCTCGGATGAACATGTCTATATTTTATCAATAACCACATAACTTACCCTCCGCCTCCAATCTGCAGAGAATCCAGGTGGCCGCTCACGAAGTACGAGTTCTCTCCGCTCCACTTGTACGCCTGAACGCACAAAAGAAAGACATCAGACACCTGAACCCGATATACCGGTACGGCCAATAACATACAAATACATATTGATATGGTGGTAATAATACACATGATATTGTGATAATAGCCCGTGGCCTCTTCACCTCCCTGTGCACAATAAACAGAGATGAAGATTGTGTTGACTAACAGCATTATAAACTTTACTTTAATTATTCTTTTCAGTAATATTATAATAATGGTGGAGGGATAATCTGATATTGTGACCCTGAAGCAACCCCAGTGTATTTATAGAACACAGTTTATTTATTTATGTAATCCTCTTTCCTAAGATTGGGTTCAGTTGCTCAGAACATAATCGCTCTTGAATGATCAGAAACTTTACTTGTGATATAAATACATCAGTTCTCAGGCTGGCTGGCTGTAGATATTATTCTGGCTCAGTAGATATTATTTTTCATGAATAAGAAACGGGCCTGGTACCTGGAAGTCGGGCTTGAAGCTGAACAGGAAGGTCTCTCCGGTGCCGTAGCAGTATTTACTGACTTTGAACGGATCGGAAGAAAAAGCCCCAAACACCTGAAAAGACCGAGACGTCGGGTTATCGAAGGAGCACCACAGATATATATATCATGAAGATATATATTATGAATCAGTTGCATGACATCAGTTAAGACACAAACCTTCTTGTGCATGTCTCTGATGACCAGCAGCACCGGGCTGTCCAGGCCGGCCATGTTCCTGTACAGGGTCTTCAGGCTGCTCCCGTGGACGGCCGTGCTGTAGACCAGCTGCCACGGGTAGCCCTGGGTCTTCGCCGGCATGTGGGCCGCGAGCTGTCAAGGAAAGGAGATGTCAATCAAAAGATGTCTGACTGGAAGAAGAGACTTTGATTATTTAGGAATGGAGGCAGGTATTAGTGTTGTCTTGAAAAACATCAATGAAACACGTACCCGCTCCAGGTGGTGGTCCTCCAGCAGCTGGCTCTGGTCGGTCAGGACCGGCAGAGGCTCCTCGACGTCCTCCTGGTCCTTGGGCTCTTCGTAGTCCTCCGAGCTGCACAGACTCAGGCGCCGCTTGGAGTCCTTCACGGTGATGATCTGAGGAGGACGAGAGGAGAGGTCAATGAGCGAATTCTCTACTTTAGACAGACCCGGCTCACAAGCTGGCCGTTTCACCCGGAGACGCCGGTCACAAGCTGGCTGGGGAGGGTGCATGATGAGGACCATGTCTAAAAGCATATAAAGCATGATGTACCTCAATATAAAGCATGTTTTACCTCAATATAAAGCATGTTTTACATCCATATAAAGCATGTTTTACCTCATCCATATAAAGCATGTTTTACCTCATCCATATAAAGCATTTTTTACCTCATCCATATAAAGCATGTTTTACCTCATCCATATAAAGCATGTTTTACCTCATCCATATAAAGCATGTCTTACATCCATATAAAGCATGTTTTACCTCATCCATATAAAGCATGTTTTACCTCATCCATATAAAGCATGTTTTACATCCATATAAAGCATGTTTTACCTCATCCATATAAAGCATGTTTTACATCCATATAAAGCATGTTTTACATCCATATAAAGCATGTTTTACCTCATCCATATAAAGCATGTTTTACCTCATCCATATAAAGCATGTTTTACCTCATCCATATAAAGCATGTTTTACATCCATATAAAGCATGTTTTACCTCATCCATATAAAGCATGTTTTACATCCATATAAAGCATGTTTTACCTCATCCATATAAAGCATGTTTTACATCCATATAAAGCATGTTTTACATCCATATAAAGCATGTTTTACCTCATCCATATAAAGCATGTTTTACCTCATCCATATAAAGCATGTTTTACCTCATCCATATAAAGCATTTTTTACCTCATCCATATAAAGCATGTTTTACCTCATCCATATAAAGCATGTCTTACATCCATATAAAGCATGTTTTACCTCATCCATATAAAGCATGTTTTACATCCATATAAAGCATGTTTTACCTCATCCATATAAAGCATGTTTTACCTCATCCATATAAAGCATGTTTTACATCCATATAAAGCATGTCTTACATCCATATAAAGCATGTTTTACCTCATCCATATAAAGCATGTTTTACCTCATCCATATAAAGCATGTTTTACATCCATATAAAGCATGTTTTACATCCATATAAAGCATGTTTTACATCCATATAAAGCATGTTTTACCTCATCCATATAAAGCATGTCTTACATCCATATAAAGCATGTTTTACATCCATATAAAGCATGTTTTACATCCATATAAAGCATGTTTTACCTCATCCATATAAAGCATGTTTTACATCCATATAAAGCATGTTTTACCTCATCCATATAAAGCATGTTTTACATCCATATAAAGCATGTTTTACCTCATCCATATAAAGCATGTTTTACCTCATCCATATAAAGCATGTTTTACATCCATATAAAGCATGTTTTACATCCATATAAAGCATGTCTTACATCCATATAAAGCATGTTTTACCTCATCCATATAAAGCATGTTTTACCTCATCCATATAAAGCATGTTTTACATCCATATAAAGCATGTTTTACATCCATATAAAGCATGTTTTACATCCATATAAAGCATGTTTTACCTCATCCATATAAAGCATGTCTTACATCCATATAAAGCATGTTTTACATCCATATAAAGCATGTTTTACATCCATATAAAGCATGTTTTACATCCATATAAAGCATGTTTTACATCCATATAAAGCATGTTTTACCTCATCCATATAAAGCATGTTTTACCTCATCCATATAAAGCATGTTTTACATCAATATAAAGCATGTTTTACCTCATCCATATAAAGCATGTTTTACATCCATATAAAGCATGTTTTACATCCATATAAAGCATGTTTTACCTCATCCATATAAAGCATGTTTTACCTCATCCATATAAAGAATGTTTTACCTCATCCATATAAAGCATTTTTTACCTCATCCATATAAAGCATGTTTTACCTCATCCATATAAAGCATGTCTTACATCCATATAAAGCATGTTTTACCTCATCCATATAAAGCATGTTTTACATCCATATAAAGCATGTTTTACCTCATCCATATAAAGCATGTTTTACCTCATCCATATAAAGCATGTTTTACATCTATATAAAGCATGTTCTACCTCATCCATATAAAGCATGTTTTACCTCATCCATATAAAGCATGTTTTACCTCATCCATATAAAGCATGTTTTACCTCATCCATATAAAGCATGTTTTACATCCATATAAAGCATGTTCTACCTCATCCATATAAAGCATGTTTTACCTCATCCATATAAAGCATGTTTTACATCCATATAAAGCATGTTTTACCTCATCCATATAAAGCATGTTTTACCTCATCCATATAAAGCATGTTTTACCTCATCCATATAAAGCATGTTTTACCTCATCCATATAAAGCATGTTTTACATCCATATAAAGCATGTTTTACCTCATCCATATAAAGCATGTTTTACATCCATATAAAGCATGTTTTACATCCATATAAAGCATGTTTTACCTCATCAATATAAAGCATGTTTTACATCCATATAAAGCATGTTTTACATCCATATAAAGCATGTTTTACCTCATCAATATAAAGCATGTTTTACATCCATATAAAGCATGTTTTACCTCATCCATATAAAGCATGTTTTACCTCATCCATATAAAGCATGTTTTACCTCATCCATATAAAGCATGTTTTACATCAATATAAAGCATGTTTTACCTCATCCATATAAAGCATGTTTTACATCCATATAAAGCATGTTTTACCTCATCCATATAAAGCATGTTTTACCTCATCCATATAAAGCATGTTTTACCTCATCCATATAAAGAATGTTTTACCTCATCCATATAAAGCATGTCTTACATCCATATAAAGCATGTTTTACCTCATCCATATAAAGCATGTTTTACCTCATCCATATAAAGCATGTTTTACATCCATATAAAGCATGTTTTACCTCATCCATATAAAGCATGTTTTACATCCATATAAAGCATGTTTTACCTCATCCATATAAAGCATGTTTTACATCCATATAAAGCATGTTTTACCTCATCCATATAAAGCATGTTTTACATCCATATAAAGCATGTTTTACCTCATCCATATAAAGCATGTTTTACCTCATCCATATAAAGCATGTTTTACATCCATATAAAGCATGTTTTACCTCATCCATATAAAGCATGTTTTACCTCATCCATATAAAGCATGTTTTACCTCATCCATATAAAGCATGTTTTACATCCATATAAAGCATGTTCTACCTCATCCATATAAAGCATGTTTTACCTCATCCATATAAAGCATGTTTTACATCCATATAAAGCATGTTCTACCTCATCCATATAAAGCATGTTTTACCTCATCCATATAAAGCATTTTTTACCTCATCCATATAAAGCATGTTTTACCTCATCCATATAAAGCATGTTTTACCTCATCCATATAAAGCATGTCTTACATCCATATAAAGCATGTTTTACCTCATCCATATAAAGCATGTTTTACATCCATATAAAGCATGTTTTACCTCATCCATATAAAGCATGTTTTACCTCATCCATATAAAGCATGTTTTACATCCATATAAAGCATGTCTTACATCCATATAAAGCATGTTTTACCTCATCCATATAAAGCATGTTTTACCTCATCCATATAAAGCATGTTTTACATCCATATAAAGCATGTTTTACATCCATATAAAGCATGTTTTACCTCATCCATATAAAGCATGTTTTACCTCATCCATATAAAGCATGTTTTACCTCATCCATATAAAGCATTTTTTACCTCATCCATATAAAGCATGTTTTACCTCATCCATATAAAGCATGTCTTACATCCATATAAAGCATGTTTTACCTCATCCATATAAAGCATGTTTTACATCCATATAAAGCATGTTTTACCTCATCCATATAAAGCATGTTTTACATCCATATAAAGCATGTCTTACATCCATATAAAGCATGTTTTACCTCATCCATATAAAGCATGTTTTACCTCATCCATATAAAGCATGTTTTACATCCATAAAAAGCATGTTTTACATCCATATAAAGCATGTTTTACATCCATATAAAGCATGTTTTACCTCATCCATATAAAGCATGTCTTACATCCATATAAAGCATGTTTTACATCCATATAAAGCATGTTTTACATCCATATAAAGCATGTTTTACCTCATCCATATAAAGCATGTTTTACATCCATATAAAGCATGTTTTACCTCATCCATATAAAGCATGTTTTACCTCATCCATATAAAGCATGTTTTACCTCATCCATATAAAGCATGTTTTACATCCATATAAAGCATGTTCTACCTCATCCATATAAAGCATGTTTTACCTCATCCATATAAAGCATGTTTTACCTCATCCATATAAAGCATGTTTTACCTCATCCATATAAAGCATGTTTTACCTCATTCATATAAAGCATGTTTTACCTCATCCATATAAAGCATGTTTTACCTCATCCATATAAAGCATGTTTTACCTCATCCATATAAAGCATGTTTTACATCCATATAAAGCATGTTTTACCTCATCCATATAAAGCATGTCTTACATCCATATAAAGCATGTTTTACCTCATCCATATAAAGCATGTTTTACATCCATATAAAGCATGTTTTACATCCATATAAAGCATGTTTTACATCCATATAAAGCATGTTTTACCTCATCCATATAAAGCATGTTTTACCTCATCCATATAAAGCATGTTTTACCTCATCCATATAAAGCATGTTTTACATCCATATAAAGCATGTTTTACCTCATCCATATAAATCATGTTTTACCTCATCCATATAAAGCATGTTTTACCTCATCCATATAAAGCATGTTTTACATCAATATAAAGCATGTTTTACCTCATCCATATAAAGCATGTTTTACATCCATATAAAGCATGTTTTACCTCATCCATATAAAGCATGTTTTACATCCATATAAAGCATGTTTTACATCCATATAAAGCATGTTTTACATCCATATAAAGCATGTTTTACCTCATCCATATAAAGCATGTTTTACATCCATATAAAGCATGTTTTACCTCATCCATATAAAGCATGTTTTACATCCATATAAAGCATGTTTTACATCCATATAAAGCATGTTTTACCTCATCCATATAAAGCATGTCTTACATCCATATAAAGCATGTTTTACCTCATCCATATAAAGCATGTTTTACCTCATCCATATAAAGCATGTTTTACCTCATCCATATAAAGCATGTTTTACCTCATCCATATAAAGCATGTCTTACATCCATATAAAGCATGTTTTACATCCATATAAAGCATGTTTTACATCCATATAAAGCATGTTTTACCTCATCCATATAAAGCATGTTTTACCTCATCCATATAAAGCATGTTTTACCTCATCCATATAAAGCATGTTTTACATCCATATAAAGCATGTTTTACCTCATCCATATAAAGCATGTTTTACCTCATCCATATAAAGCATGTTTTACCTCATCCATATAAAGCATGTTTTACCTCATCCATATAAAGCATGTTTTACATCCATATAAAGCATGTTTTACCTCATCCATATAAAGCATGTTTTACCTCATCCATATAAAGCATGTTTTACATCCATATAAAGCATGTTTTACATCCATATAAAGCATGTTTTACCTCATCCATATAAAGCATGTTTTACATCCATATAAAGCATGTCTTACATCCATATAAAGCATGTTTTACATCCATATAAAGCATGTTTTACCTCATCCATATAAAGCATGTTTTACCTCATCCATGCACAACGCTCCTACATGATAACATGCAGCAGTGCCGTCCTACCTCAACGTACGGCTCCGTGCAGTCACTGGCAAAGTAAAGCACCTTGACATTCTCCGGCAGCAGCTTCATGGCTGATCTCTCTTTGGAGCTCTGTACTCTGCAAAGCCACATGTCTGCTGCTTCAGGGCTGCATCTGTCACTTGTAGCCCCGCCGAGCTACTTTCACTTTTAAGTCTCAATGCTATTGGTTTGAAACCAGAGTGAGGGGCGTCTGATTGGTCGGCTCTGACATGGAACAGTTGCGTTTCTCTGTAGCAGGAAAGTGAGGCTGTTCTGGGATGATGGAGGGAAGAGGGGGGGGGGGGGGGGGGGGGGGGGGGGGGGTTGGCTACAGAGGGATGCCCATATATGGAGACTGCAGGATTTCCCACAACCTCTGGGAGAGCTGCCAGGCCTCAGTTACTGTAAGCTGGGGATACATGAGTTTTTTAAACTAATGCTCTTCAAACGTTAAGCTAATGATTGAACTGTGTTTATGGTCTTGCCCGGATGTTATCTTGCAGTTGAAGAGCCCCAGTGTGTGTGTGTGTGCGTGTGTGTGTGTGTGTGTGTGTGTGTGTGTGTGTGTGTGTGTGTGTGTGTGTGTGTGTGTGTGTGTGTGTGTGTGTGTGTGCGCGTGTGTGTGTGTGTGCGTGTGTGTGTGTGTGTGCAAACCTTACCTCCCAGTTTATATCCGTGGGGTCGACAGGGTTCCCGAGGAGCTTGCTGATCACAGCCACCTTGTCCACGACCAGGTAGCGGTGGAGGTGTTCTTCTCCCATGATGCAACGGGGCTGCTTGCCGTCCTTACCGTGGCTTTCTGGTGACCACTGCACGAAGAAGGTGTAGAGGTGGTCCACCCTGTAGAAGCAACAGGAGAGCGTTATGCTGATAGATAATCATGGTGCACAGAACATGAACTGGTTTTGGGTTCATTTATGTGGCCGGCTGTGCCTTAAATTAATAGTTTTTAATGTGAAAATCAGTTCTATGACATGATGTAATGAGAATAAATTAAACAAAAGCAGAATCACTGTGTGATTCATTTTGACTGCAGGTACAAAAACCTCTTTGACTTAAAATAAGAGTGCCGGTGCTGCCACTTTAAAGCGTTTTCGACAGTTGGCCCAACCTCTATTTCCCATGAGAGAGAAGCTAAATACAAGTTGATCAAATGCCATCACTCACAATCCTCTATTCTGAGTGGAGGCGTGTCTGGGCATGATCAGCAGGAACGTGGAGCATGCCTCCAATGTTTTGAGTGTTATTCATGCTGAGGACATCTGAGGACACGAGTGGAAACCAGGAAGCCCCTTTTTTGGAGTTATTTACGATGGATTCTGTCATTTCTCTGCAATTCATGGCTGGGATCCTGGAAGTCTACTTACCGTTGGCGAGAGCAGTGAATTTAAAGTATAAACCTTGACTCTCGCAACGTTTACCCTCAATCAAGTCCCTGTCTTTGTCTGCAGCTTCTTATCTGTCTTCCTGTCACTCACTCACACACAATCTCCAGCTCATTAGAGTCAATCTGCACTGCAACCCTCACGTACCACATGCAGCCTCCCCTTCCTCCTTTTGCAGAAAATAAATACAACACCAAGGACACTGACCGCTGAAGTTTATATCCATCGCATGATGTTAAAGCTCGACTTGTTCAAAGGGCTCTCATATGTTGTTAACTTCACAGAAACCAGCCCAACGTGACTTCACTCAGGATAACCCTCCACAGTCAGCAGCTCCACAGCTGATCGGGCCACTTACCCTCCGATGCTGTAGGCGACTCCCATGGCTGATTGGAGGTGAGGGCCGACGGCTCAATGCTGGAGCTGCCTGTCCGCCATCGGCCTCATTTTATACCCCTGGATCAATTGCTGAGATAAGGCCCTTTGACCATAAACCCTCCCTTTCTCCCTTCACAGCTTTCCATGACCTGCACATATTCACATGAGGATTTCACAACTGGGAGCAGCGCTGGTAACGCATTAACTCGTGAAGCTCGGTCTCTGTCCTGAAAGCTGCAGTTCACACCGAGTCACGGGAGGCTGATCACAGCCTTCCTGCCCAACGGGCCTCCAGATACCTCGTATCTCCTCATCTCATTAAGGGGGAGAAGTAAACTAATTACATTTACATGCAAGTCAATTCTGTCTTTTCCTCCAGTTTCTGCAAATCCATTCGATTTCAGGGCAAAATAGTAAACGTTTAAACTTTCTTACTACTACTGAAAACCTTTAATAAGCACATGAGACCTGACGCATTGCCGTTAGTTAGCTCCACCTAAATCAGGTCCATTTAACATGTAAATGCATCATTACATACATTTAAATAATATATAATAATATGGCAGTGATGCCTCTCTGAATGATTTTGAGTGATTTGATACTCGGCAATATCTGATATTCCATAATGTTATCAGTTTGCGTGTTAAATTGTGAGCTAATGAGCACTTACCTTGGACGGAGCTTGTGTCCTGCTGAAGGCGTCGAGCTAAGCTAACTGCTGCCGGCTGGACTTTCATACAATGAGTTCACCCAGCAGTATTGATCGGCTCGGCTCGACAAGAAAGAAAATATGCACGTTTCCCCAAATGTCAAACTATACCTTTAAATATGAGTTTGAATGCAGGACATTGAATTGTAGTGTTTTACACTTTTTCTTAAAACATCAGGATACTTCTTCCACCGCTGCATCACATTCATCTCTCTCTCACTTTCTCTTTTTATTCCTTCCTCCTGCAGCCTCTCACGTTTCTGTAGAACAAAAGAAAAAGGGAAGTTGTTAACGGTTCTCCAGTGGTCAGAGACATTCGGATGTTTCTGGGATTATGTTGGCTTCATGTGTGTGTGTGTGTGTGTGTGTGTGTGTGTGTGTGTGTGTGTGTGTGTGTGTGTGTGTGTCCACAGGGTGTATCTGCCTGCAGGCAATGACATGGGTGGCTACACAAACAAAGCTGTAATCTCTCTCTTATCTTAACGGTCTCCACTTTATGGAGTTATTCAAAGGATCAAGTCCTCCAATCAAGATTTAATCAAAGCAGCAAACCTCACCGGCAGTGTGGAACATTAATAAATGATCAATATGCATTGCAAGCCATTCAGTCTTGATCAGTTTCTAGTGTTGGCTGTTATCTCTGCAGGCTAATGTGCAAACAGAACCACAGACTTGTCTTTTCTCCCGTCTGTGGTCATTAACTGGTAAATAAACTCAACTTCATCTGTTGACGCAGTAATTCTATTGTATTGACTCCAGCTTTCCACTGTCTTCTCTGTAAAAAGTATGTTCTATTAAGTAAATAAAATAAAATAAAGGTATCTACAGCCATGGCAGCATCTTCAAAGTGACTTCCATAACAATGGCAGAGCTGCATATTGCTGAATTACAAAACGCTAACGCTGCCGTGCTCAAACACAGGTTTGTTCATGTTCAAATATCAGGTCAGGAGATTACAGAGACCCTCGGGGTCAACAACTAGTCACGGTGCTCTTACACAAGAGGATGGAAGAGATCAATGTGAGACGATGTGCGCTCTGCACACATAAGAGATCCAGAACCACCGTAGCAGCTACGCTAACCTCTTGAGGTCGGATGCTCTTTGTTTTGAACAGACAGCAGCTTCCTGTCAGTCGGGCTCATCACAGAGCTCCAACAGGTCCACTGCCTCTGTCACCCCATGGCTTCAAACCGGTGACTCCCCTGCACACCCCGTTATGCTTCATATTTAAATACACATGTCACTTTAATGCACACTTACAGTTCACTTGTTCACAGCACTGCTATGTTTGTCTGTGCACTTTATTGTATATACTATTGTAAATGTAGCCAAGTCATTTCTTCGTGTGACACAAAACCAATAAGTGGTTCTGGTTCTTATTCCCCTGAGCTCGTCTGGTCGTATGAGTGCAGCTCACATATGTTTTAATCTTTTGGGTTCTCTTGTTGAGGCCGTGATCCAACATGACGAGGAGGGAATGCTCATGGTAGGAACTGTGGGAAATTCCTTTCACTGTGAAAACAAGTGGGTTCAAGAAGAGGTGTCAGTATGAACGTGCACTCACCGTCAGATGGGATGATGCGTGTATACAGTAGACATGAACACACACACACACACACACACACACACACACACACACACACGCGCGCGCGACACGCCTTTGTGATTTTCTTGGCTGGAGCTAGTGGCAGTTATGGCAGAGTCATTGTTGCTTCAACTCTCCAATTCCTGTAAACCCTCTCTTCCCCTGCAAGCTTACCAGACACGAGAAAGCTCTCTATGAGCCATACACACACACACACACACACACACACAGTTACGAGGCGTGCAGGCACGTACACGAACAGGCACCACCCACGGTCTTAAAAGCCTGGAATGTAAATGCATTTGATGATTCTGGAGTTGCAGATGCAGGCCGGGCCACTGTGTTCTGCTGGGAGCTGCATCTCTGCATCTCTGCATCTCTGCATCTCTGCATCTCTGCATCTCTGCATCCCTGCATCTCTGCAGCTCTGCAGATCTGCAACAGTTGTGTGAGTGAAGAGAAACGGTCTGTTGACTTTGGAGGAATCTATAGCCGGGGGGCCTATCACTGGTAGATAAATGCAAAGATTGATGCCATTGTGTAGTTTGATAGCGGTGTGCGTCGCTTCATGGGTCCATTTGTGCTTTTGCAAGACCATCTTCTTACTGCACTTTGGAGACATAGTTGGTTTGACTCATTTACAACATACCATCAACATTTGCCAACTTATTAAAATAAAATGAATAAAACGTAATCTATTACGCTGTCTCTTGTTTGATTCTGCTAATCGTAGAGACTGAGCACATTATGTTATATTAAAGGAGATAACACTTCTGACTGGTAGCTTCTCTCAACATGGGAGGCAAATGAATAATACCATTTGACTATGATACAACATAACCAACATCAAGCGTCCAAGCTTGAAACGACAAACACCGATCTGCTAAATAAGGTCATTGTTCCGTGCACGGCATGTTTACCACGTCGTGATTTGGTTGAAGAGCTTCAGAGAGAGCACGAGCACATGGCTGTTTGTGGCTCATGTTTTCTACTGCTAATATAACTCTGCAGGAGGAATTCATTTATTTTGTTTTTTTATCAATTGCTTGGAGTTATATAAAGCTGTTTTGACCATTAGCACCAACATAGTGGAGCATTTGGACGATGCATTTGCTGTAGGAATGAGTCCCAACGTCCGGGAAGAGTTAGCATCTTGTCCAAAAGCCAATGGAGAAATTCCATTAGCTTTTTGTCAATGCTTACTTCCGGGGTTGGCCTACAAAAACATGTCATCCCTGCAGAACTATATACACACTCACGGGTACACATAAGTGCAGCAAAATGCCTTCAAAGGCAGAGGAGAAGATAGCTGGCAAGTAACGTGGATGTTGAGAATTCATGATCTGAAATCTAATAAACAGCTCTGCACATTTTCTATGGGGAAGGACAAAACATAGGCTGGACCTAAAGGATACACACTGCGTGTTTTGGTGAGTGACAGTGAATGCATCATAACTTTTGTTTGCATGCCAGAAAATTGATTGAAATGTTATAATATTGACACAATTCATTACAATGATCATATTTACAAAATTGTCTCCATAAATATTTGTATCTTTTTTTTTTTAGGATTGTGCTTAAATCATTTTATCCATATTTAAAGTGACCTCAAGTTGAACCCTGCGGGGGAATTGATTTCCAACCATCCAAAAGTCCATTAGGGGGTTATTGCTGCTGAAACTCACGAAGTGCATGCATGAGCGTGGGTTCAGGCTGTGTGGCTCTTCCTGTGTGTGTGTGTGTGTGTGTGTGTGTGTGTGTGTGTGTGTGTTTTACTTGTTACATAGTGAGGACTGAAACACGTTTTTAACCAACAGAGTGAGGACATGCTTGGTAAGTAAGGACGTGTTGGGCAGTCCTCACTTCCTCAAGTGTTGTTGAGGGTTAAAACATAGTTTTAAGATTAAAGTTAGAATTATGTTTAGATTAGGGTGAGGGGCATTATGTCAATGAGTGTCCTCTCAAAGGTAGAATTACAGGGATGTGTGTGTGTGTAGATTACGTCCGTTTATGAATGTGTATTTATACCTGAGCTATCCTCGCCTCTTCATGTGCGGGTTTACATCGCAGGTCAACAGTGTACGTGTCTAAATGATGATAAAGCAGCTGAACATGTGTCAATCAATTCAGAGAGCATGTTCAAAAAGAGTTCACACAAAGGTCACAGGGGAAAGTTTGAGGGTTGTGCTGGATCACTTCTACATCGTATTATACAAACCGGTATTCTTAGACACCAAGAACAACACAAATAGTTTAAGTTAGTCTACTTTCCTCAAGATATAAGCTCTTGCTTTCAAATGCCTCATTGTGCACGTAGCTGAAGCTGTGAGGTGCAAATTGGTGACTTTGCTTCTCTAAGTGTAAAAATACAAACTTGTAATATTCCACTTATTCCACTTGTTCAACTTGTTGAGGTGTTTCCATTATTCTGTCCTCTCCCAGTTCGGCACCTTTTGCCTTGATGGCTTGAGCATTGACCTTTTGCTAAAGGCCGCTCGTTGGGAAGCATCAGTGCTCAAAACCAGGTTGATGCAATAATGCTGATGTTCTTTTTTGTCTGCGTTCTGCAAAATCAAATCTCAGAGCTCCCAAAATCTGGTTAGGACGGATAAATCACTGCTCGTGTACTCTGTGTACGCATGTGTGAGTGTGTTACTGTAGGCTACCTTTAAAAAATACAGTAGTAATACACAGCGTTAGCATCCAGCACATGTTAACTTACATGATTATATATCAACTGTGAACTTTATTCTTTCTCTCACCTGCAGAAAACCACACTGGAGGTAAACTGCTTACCGAGCAGTTTGTTCCCAGAGACGTTTAGCGTAATAGCTCGTACTCTGCTGTGTCAGTCGGGGGTTAATCAGTGATGTTTTTTAAGAGAGTAATATTTCCAGTGGCGCACTTACAGATGCATTGTGGGACACCGTGGTCGAGAAAGACCGCAAGTGAGCACACCTTGCCGAGCTGGGACTTCCTATGAAACAAGGGTCTAGGCTCAAGGGGAATTTGAGTCGTTGGAAGATGAAAGGAGAGTTTAACCGAGGAAATGTGCGTCATTTCTTACTGAATCCGCTGGTTATTCCATTGTAGAAATAAACTGAAACCTGTTTCCAAATGTGAAAAGTTCAAAACAGAAAACAAGAAGGCACAAAGTTCATTGAGGATTCCATGACAAACTATATTACTTATATTTATCTACCTTCTTTCATCTTAAAAACATCTCGTCTACGTCCCTCCTTCTCCTCCTTAGCCACAGAAACACTCATCCTCGTCTCAGCAAGAGGTCCTGGTGGTCTAGCAAGAGGTCCTGGTGGTCTAGCAAGAGGTCCTGGTGGTCTAGCAATAGGTCCTGGTGGTCTAGCAATAGGTCCTGGTGGTCTAGCAAGAGGTCCTGGTGGTCTAGCAATAGGTCCTGGTGGTCTAGCAAGATGTCCTGGTGGTCTAGAAAGATGTCCTGGTGGTCTAGAAAGATATCCTGGTGGTCCTGGTGATCTATCAAGATATCCTGGTGGTCCTGGTGGTCTAGCAAGATGTCCTGGTGGTATGACAGGAAGATCTCCTGGTGGTCCTGGTGGTCTAGCAAGATATCCTGGTGGTCCTGGTGATCTAGCAAGATATCCTGGTGGTCACGATGCCGGCCTCTATCGTGTCACCCTTAAAGATCAGAGGAGGTAAGACAAAGATTCAGGAGCTGAGGAATAGACAGGAGTCAGGGTGGGGCAAAGCATAGTCCTTTACATAAGCCAATCCAGGGAAAACCGATAATGGAAATAAGAGCTGGAAGGCGATGCATGAACAAGGGTTACAAAAACAATCTGGCAAAGCAAGGAGTTTGTATGTGAGGGGTACCCACTGGTGTAACTGACTGTGGCTCAGTGGTTAGCAAGTCAGTCTTTCAATCAGAAGGTCGGTGGTTCGATCCCCGGCTCCGGCAGTCCATGTCGTTGTGTCCTTGAGCAAGACACTTAACCCTCATTGCTCACCGTTGCTGTGTCTACGGTCTACTGTATAGCATGTAAGTCGCTTTGGATAAAAGCGTCAGCTAAATGAAATGTAATGTCATGGTGTAGGTCATGAACACTGAGGAGACACACAGGGGCTCCAGTCATCTTTCTATCGGTTTGTGTAAGTTCAGCACCTTTAGTGGGGACAACATCTTTAACACTGGGTTACACAAGAGTTCATGTCTCAATCTCTAGTTTCAAGTCTACAGCATGATGTTCATTTAGTAAATTATGGTCATTTAGAGTGTAACAGACCATAAAGCAGGGGATGCTTTATGGTCTGTTTGGCAGGTCATGCTTTGGGGCGGGGCTACAGATTGATTGACAGGTCACTACCAGAGTCCACATCAGTCCACAAACCAACGAGTGACGTCACCGTCCACTTCTTAAAAAACAGGTTGTGTTTTCTAGTCAGGTGCATCATTTTTATAGTGTCAATCTGTAGAAATGTGTATTTTTATTTCTCATTTTATGTAATAGTGCAGTAATAAAAATAGCAGCGTGTGTTTCATTCATATCTAGGTCTGAAAAAGTGTATCGTTTTTTTATTTTACGTCCATCTTTTCTACTCTAAGTCGCATGTTAATTTATGCACTGATTAGATAGAAAATCAGTTCCTTCCTGTCAAAGTCAGATATGATTCCAACTTGTATTTATCGTTTTGTTAGTTTATTGCATGAATATGAGGTTTATTTATTGTTTTATGAACTTCTCATGAAGATAAAAAAACACCTTTCAAAGTCCATATGCGCTCCTCCTGCTGTGTAATGGATCTTAAACTGGAAATATTCTGTCACTTTCTGAAAGACGGTGTTGTATATGAGAACATGCAATAATCCTATAAACAGCTGGTTATCTGTCCAGTAGTTTAGCATTGTTAAACATTAACAATGGCAACAATGTTACCTTAGTTTTGAAAGGAATGCAGATTAAAAACGTTAGCCGGATGCTACGATGCTAAACTCAACGGTTTTGGAATCCTTGAATGTCATTTGTGTCCAGCAAAAAAGAACAAAACTAATCTTCTGATTTATATCTTCTGAAAAAATAAAAGCTGAAACAGAGAGAAAACACAGAATAATATGACTATCACAGTCGAGTTAGGGGATTTTGTTACCATTAAATTACATTAAACTAGCGAGTTCACCTGCTACTTAACAAGCTCGTTAAGTACTTTTTAAAGCACTGTACACATAAAATGAATTATTTGCAGTATTATTATTATTACTGTATACAGTTTGTTTACAGTTTGTCTCTGGAGGCCTGCCAAGCTGTGCAGCCTACAATAAACTTGATCTTATTGATAAATGGCTGCAATGTTGCATCAATTAACATTGTTATGAAGTTATAGATATATCACTTTGTCACATAAAGTAAGTCAGTAACTATTCCCTTTTTACCTCTCAATGCAGAAGTATAGCCAAAATATATACAAAAATAATGCATATAATTAATTACGTTGAAATAAATGTGATTGTTTTTCCTTCTGGTGGGTTATGCTATATGTACTTTATGTTCTCTACTAATTAAGTGTATTATTATAAATAATTCAAAGGCACACAGGTGCAAATCGTTAGGGGTTGTGGTCGTGACCTATTTGACTTCATACTATAAGGAGACACTTTCCGTCTCTGCAGGTTTCTGTGGAACATCCTGTGGTTAAAAACATCCCTCACCCTCCATACACTGCGAGTCCAAATGTGTAAAGAGGTTCTTATGTTATTAATATTAAGGTGGAATCTTTAAACCTGCCATGTGGGTACATTTAGGTACCACCTGAATTATGTAGTTCCTTTATATGTCACTACAGCGAGGCATTTGTTCCATTTAAATACCACAAAAACAATCAATCAGACCTCCATACAGGAAACCATCACACATCGGCCTGTTTGCACGGCTCATTCCTGTAATCAAGGCCAATGCCTTCAGGGGGAGATGCAAGGCTGAGGATGTGGAGGCAGGCAGCTTGTAAAGGCTCCTCCATGCCATGCAAATTAATACACGTCTGGATTAAATATGACGCAGAGACATTGGAGTATAGCCTGAAGCAGCCTTGAACATAACCCAATTACAGAACACCAAAGGTGGGACTGAATATTCGGTTATGGCTGCAGGAAGTGAGGCTTTGGACTCCTGGTTCGTTATCACACACCGTGTCACGGGAAGCGTGAAGCTGCAGCGTCGCTAGCAGCCCTGTGCACAACCAGCTGTCCACGCCTTCACTGGCTTGGAGTTGGAACTGAGTTGCATCATGTTCTGGCCCAGCTTCCTGCCTCTCTGCAGGAATGCAGGATGCGTTGCTGCACGTTCAACAGTCGGCAATGTGGACGGCTGCTCGGTGCCGGTCCGGTCCCAGGCGCTCCTGAAGGCGTCTGACAGGTCGTCAGGGTCCTGGGTGCTGATCCATACGGGAGTCCTGTTGCGTGGAAAGGCTCAACACGGGTTCATGCTGGAGTTTCAGTCGCCATCTTTTTTTTGTTGCTGTATACTAAATACAACCTCGTTCTCACACAAGAAGAGACAAACACACAACTGTTATGCTACACATTGTGCACGAGAACATGTGTTTCCACACGCACAATCCAACACAATTAGACCTAAATGGTTTTGTTAATAATCTACCAAATACGACTGAGATTGCAAAGCTTCTCCTATTATTAGTCTGAAACACTGCTGCATATTTGAGTCACTCTTTAAGTGAATATTTCACTTTTTATGTTGATAGAACGTAAATAATAATGTATTTGGTATTAAATTCAATTAGAATCATGAGCAGAACTCCAGCAACTTTACAAATGTTAATTTATATTCACATTCTCATTTAAATGAGATTTATTATTTAATGTTTTGTTACATTATGTGTGGCTCTTGCGTTTCCCTTCATACTGTTTTCCCTCTACTGGTTTGCATCAAGCAATCCAGTAGAAGACAGTAACACAAGTATGGGCAAAGTAACACAAACAAAGTAACACAAAGTAACACAAACAAAGTAACACAAACAAAGTAACACAAAGTAACACAAACATGGGCAAAGTAACACAAACATGGGCAAAGTAACACAAACATGGGCAAAGTAACACAAACAAAGTAACACAAACATGGGCAAATTAACACAAACAAAGTAACACAAACATGGGCAAAGTAACACAAACAAAGTAACACAAACAAAGTAACACAAACATGGGCAAAGTAACACAAGAATGGGCAAAGTAACACAAACAAAGTAACACAAGTATGGGCAAAGTAACACAAACAAAGTAACACAAGTATGGGCAAAGTAACACAAACAAAGTAACACAAACATGGGCAAAGTAACACAAACAAAGTAATACAAACATGGGCAAAGTAACATAAACAAAGTAACACAAACAAAGTAAAACAAACAAAGTAACACAAACAAAGTAACACAAACATGGGCAAAGTAACACAAACAAAGTAACACAAACAAAGTAACACAAACATGGGCAAAGTAACACAAACAAAGTAACACAAACAAAGTAACACAAACATGGCAAAGTAACACAATTTCCAAGCTAAATGTTGGACCCACCAGGGGTCAGTCAGTTCAAGGTCATGTCTCATTGTTCATAACCGCATACAATCAAATATTTAAAAATATACATTACAGTTTTTTTCGATTGCTAACAAGCGCTTACCCATACTTCAGATACTTTTTCTAAACTCTTAACACAGACTCACACCTACAAACCACAATTGGCCAAATGGATAATTTTCTTCTCAAAAACACATTTTGTTAAATATTTACTAACTCTTCATTTCAAAATAGAACACATCTTTCTCTGCACACACTAACTTTACCAAAACACTGAAAATCTGACTCAAAATGAAATTATTCTGTCAAAGAATAACTCTTGTTTTCACTTCACAAGGTCCTTCCAGTCAATCAAAGCACACCAGGTTTCAAAATACTGGCTATTGCTGACATTACAAAAACTGCATAGACTTTTATGTTTCAGTTTTACAGGTATTTGCATGCAAAACATGCAATCCACTGTTTTTACACTAAATTTCTTGGTTGGGAACTGTATGTCCACATGTAATGTTCACATACAAAAGCATTCCAGTAAAAAACAAATCAGTTTTTTTCCCTTTACTGTTTACTACAGGAGGTACAGTATAAATACTGTTTACAGTATGATAGAACAGAAAAGGTTTTACAGTATTGCTTACAGTGAACAAAATATCCATGAAACACACAAGAGCATTCTGAACAAAAAAACAACGGCAAAAAGTCTGTTTCTGTTTCCAAAAACATGACTCCTCAAAGTCCTCCTTTTACTGTATAAGTAATGCCACTGAGTCGAAGCCAGACTGGAATCAGCTGTGGTTTGCCCAATTTACCCAACATAAATCAGATGTGTGTCAATTATTCAATTGTTTGTTTATTATCAGCTGAGATATATTGTTTTAGAACTGATATCATTGCAGAAGAGGTTTTTAGACTGTATCTAAGGTTTGGAATATTGTTTTTGCCATTGTGGGATGTTGTGTGTTAACATTCGTAAATAATACAAAAACAATCCATAATTTTGTTGGGAGGTCTAGCTTGTCTGTTAAGAAAATGTAAGCATTGTGGAAATGTGTTCACTGACTGCATATTGTTTGAAAACGACATGAAATGTGTGAATGGTATGGCCACAAAAGACCGATGCTGTGCTAATTGTGTTTAGAGTTTTGAAAATGTGACCACTGCTTGGACAAACGCTTGGTAGCGCCTGAAAGAAACTGTAAATTGCAATGCTTATTTATAAGGATATGCAAACAATAATTATGATGTACTAATTATCCAATATCATGGTTGATAAAGCTCTTCAAAACATGGCATCTGAACTTTTTAAATGTTCTAAAAAAAAAAAGGCATTTCGTACATTTAAAAAAAATCATATTATTGGAATTTCACTCAACCGGAAGCAACGTTGTAACTTTATTCCAACATCCAAATGCTTGCTACGGTTTTATCCTCATTATGAAGCAGGAAACTAAACAGCTGTGAGTGCAAGTGAAATAATCTTCTGCAGCTCGATGAGGACCTCTGCTGGAGAAAGAAGGCATGACAGGACACAACGATCACATTTTATTTAAATCATTCTTTCAAATGAAGAAGTGGCAGCTTGATAGGGGAAGGAAAAGCTTCCTTTGAGCTATATTTCATAACATGTATATTGTAAATCTTCAGTGCTTGTGATTACCCGTGACGTCCACTATGGGGCTCCACCGATAACTTCCGCTGACCCTAAACTGGCAGGGCTGAGACGGTCTGTGCCTCCTGCTGGGCAGGGGGGCACTGGATCTCTGTCTCATGGGATAGATGTTGTATATTTTGTGTAGTTATTAGTGTTATTCAATTTGACATGCTGTTCATCATCTTTTTATTAAATCAATTTGTATTATAACTTTCTGCATCCGGGACTTCTCTTTGCACAATCTCCCAAAGATTTGTGAACTTAACATAAGTCATATTTCAGTTTCTTGGCTGGAATTGTGTTGCCATCTTGCTGAGGCTTGGTCTCACAGTGGATTCCGTAGGTCGTAAGCGTCCCAGAAAGGTGCACCAATCATGTGTGGCATCAAGCTAGCGATATGAAAATTGGTATTTTCATAACTTGGGGAGCTCTCTCGAGTCATCTTTATGTTTTATGTTAATATTTATGGTTGAATTGTGTTATAAACATGTAAAATTGACTTATATGCTCTTGTAAGAGCAGCCTGCCCATCAGTGGCTCTGGTATTGATTCATGGGAGAGTGAGGAAGACCTCCTGATGAAGAATTCTGCCGCCACTTACATGAAATACAGTGTTTACACAACATAATTTAATAAAGCTTGGAGAAAACATTTCTCTTACCATTAAAAACACAAAAACTTTGAGTCCATATTTGACGACCAGATTCTGCCTTTTCTAAATTATTTGTAAAATATTTTTCTTTCTTTTTTTTTTGTCAATACATGAAACCAAACAACACGTTTTGTATGTTAGCGCTTCGGTCACAGTATGAAATACAAGAGTATGCAACAAAACTCTTCTCTCACCTTTAAAAATACACAGAAATATAAATCAAAGTCATTTGTACAATATCTGGTACAGTTAGCGTTCCTCAACAAACATTTCGACGTCTCTGCTTTGTTTCCTTCATGCTGCAGATGTGCAACACACTTTTAATTAAAGCTCCTTCATTGGATGCATGAAAGCATCATCCATAAAGTACATTCATCACACAATAATATATCAGTCACCAGTTTTTGATAAGAAATTATTAGAACTATAAACTCAATAATTTCTTAATAGAAGGATGGGTGATCTCTCCCATAATGAATATGGATTATTAGGTGCTAGTGGTACTGTAACCAGTGGTACTGTTGCTCTCGCCCACGATGACTCCCCAGTGAGCTCCCACTGAGGTGATCCCTGCAGTAGTAAAGCGGCTTGAGCTCTGCGTCCGGGTGGGTCGGGTAGAAGTTAAAGGAGAGCTGCAACAGAGCATCAAAGGTTAACACATGAAGATGAGGATTATGAATGATAATGGTAATAAACACAAAGGAGAGAAGGTGTTACATGTGCTGGCTGGCCGACTGTCTGGAGGCCCTCTGGAGGTCACAAACATGATCTTATAGATGTAGTTGCTGTGGTATTTGCCAGAGACCTGAAACATGACAGGTGGTACGAGTGGTTAGACCTCATGAGTAAGACATTATGTGTATTCCACATAATCATATATTACACAATATATCAAATAAATAGCAAATGCTACTCCTAATAGTATTATAATAATAAAAATACGATAATAAAGGAATTTCTTTAAATATATTTTTAGCTCGTTACTGCGGCCATGGCCCGATCGTTTACATTTTAATGGCTTTATGGTTATCAACCAACAAATGACCGATTGTTTTCATGCCTGGAGAAGTATTGATGATGATGATGATGATGAGTGGTCTCTGGTTCCAGTGTCTCCAGACCCTTCACCCTCCAGAATGTTCTTCGCTGTGCTCAGCGCCAGCTGCCTGGCTGGTGAGGTTTCCACCCGTCTTCAGTCTTTTATTGCCCATGTCATACTTTACACCAGCATCTGTAGCTTCTAATGAGATCTTTGTATATTCTTATTTAAGTCTTGGTTTTATTCCCCAGCTCCCATGCTGAACTACTCGTACTCTGCTTCTGTTGGAGGGCACGTCCTTCTCCACAGCAGGAAACGGACGGATCACAGCGATCAGAGTCTGGGAGCTCAGCAGCGCTTACATCGCTGGGTCAGTCTGTCCTCCTCTTGTGTGTTAAGGACTGCACACAGTTGTTTATGCTTGTTCCTGCACGATGCATCACACTATCCAGCTGCATTATGCCTGCATAATTTTTTCTGATCATGTCCTCTGTGTATAATCAGAGTGTTCCCTCTCTCCTGTGTCTGTTCCTGCAGTATCCAGGTGCGCAACGGTGGCATTTGGTCTAAACTATTTGGTCGCGTAGTAGGCCTTGTACAAGAGCTGGTGCTCTTTGATGGAGAGACCATCGTTCAGGTCAGAGTCACAGATACTAAAATAATAGTTTTTTCTTTTTATAATCTTTTTTTTCTTTCTATCTTTTTTATATTTTATTTATTTTTTAATTATTTTTTTAATTGTATTTTTTATTTTCTATTTTATTTATTCTACTTTTTTAATTTTAAATAAATACCAAAAATATATATATATTTTAAAGAAATTCCTTTATTATCGTACCATTTATTAGGAGTAGCATTTGCTATTTATTGGCTGTATTCTGTAATATATATATATATATATATCCATTCATGATTATGTAGAATACACATAATGTCTTACTCATGAGGTCTAACCACTCGTACCACCTGTCATGTTTCAGGTCTCTGGCAAATACCACAGCAACTACATCTATAAGATCATGTTTGTGTCGACCAGCAGCCGTTTGATTCAGTGATGACGCGCAGAGCTTCTCAACGCTGATTGGCTTTCCCGACGCAAATTTTCGCCCGAATTGGAAAATTTCAACCAACACACATTCGCCCGGCGGAAATTGATGAAGGCACCTGTGAGGAAGCGTCACTGAAGCGCATGCGCACTTCTAATCTCTATTAAAAAAAAAAAAAAAAAAGTACAAAATTAAAAAAAAAAAAATACTTATTTTTTATTTCTTTTTTTTGGGCAGAAAAAGTAATTAAAAAAAGGGTTATTATTATTATTTATTTTTTTAAGTGATTTTTTCTTTTTTTTTTTGCTGGTGGAAATGGGCTTCCATAAATGAGATCCAAGTTGAGCAAAGGACAAACTTTCCCCCTCAAGCGATGATGTGAAAACAGCCTTCTACTCGAGGTGAAGGTCACAGCCCAAGGTCAGAAGCAACACAACGACTCAAGCAGGAAGCAGAAGGCTGCTTTACCTCCATTCTGACCTCCGAGTGAGAAGAAGCATTTGTGGCCCCGTCAATGCTGCAGTGGCGCCGTGGAGGCAGTGAGTGGCTCTGACCACTGGGGGGCAGTAGGTAGCCACGTGTGAACCTCCCTTCAGAGGCAGCCTCAGAGCACCAGGACAAAAGATGCATGAGGGAGGCCATCAAGGCTGCTGGGCGGGTTCACGGCTCCACTGGGGGCGTGCACGTTGTTGTTTTCACTCATTTATTGTTTATTTGTGTACTTAATAAGGAGAAGGTGACCTTCTGGTCAGGGTGACTGGGCTGAGGGCGCTCACTCCCTACAGCAGCCCTACAGCATCACACTGATTCATTGTGCTGTGACCATTGATGAACATGTGTAACTGTGTAGAATAGATTAGAGAAGATCAGAACCGAGGGAATAGTTTTCATATTTCAGTTCATATCAGGGAGGTTACACGCTCTGTAACTGAAGTTACAAACAACTCGGTGACTCGATACCAAAAGTGAAATGGCCAAAACAATGTAAAAAAGCCAGCAAGATTTTTGATTAGCAAAGAAATAGAGCGAAGACCTTCCCACTGCGATGCTGCGTGGTGCTGTGCTGCAGTCGGCAGGCTTGGCCATGCATCATCTGATGCTTTGTCTTATGTCTGATTCTGCCCTGCTGAGCCGCTCCACACAGCAACGTCTCCACTGCAGCGATCTATACTCTGCATTACTCTCTCACCCAACAGGCCATCTTTCCCTGTCTCCCTCGTGCTAACCAGAGGCTCCATGTTGCTAATACAATTCAAATAAAATCCATTTCTGTGTACGGGATCGGCCGCCTGCACCCAGAAACATTGGTCTTTCTTTGAGAGCAGTAGATGTTCTCTGTGAGCTAATTGTCCCAGCAGGGCTGAGGTTATTTCACTTTCATGCTATCAATTAAGACGTGGAAACACAATCTCAATGTCGTTTAATTATGTCCTAATTATTTTGTGACAGATCGAACGTGACCATCTTCAGAAAGTTTGAGGTTTTGCACATTCAGGACTGTTAATGAGTTCTATCTCCGTTATATGAAGGGCCTGCATGTACGGTGGGATGTGTTCTGCTCGGACATGTTTTAGTGTTGGCAACAATCAGCAAATGTGTTGCCCAACAAAGTGATTTTGTATCTTACAACACACATGTGATGCTTTTTAATGTTTGAAGCTCAGGTGAGCTTTGCACCATGTGCGGCTAACGCAGTATCTGTATTGACCCTGTGCATCATGGGAGCCGCTGTCCAGGTGGACGCTCTCCACGAGGAAACCTGGGTTGATGACCAGGTGATGGGGTTGCTCTGACGTAGTTTGAGAACATCTCCATCCTCCCTGACCTCCACTGAGAGGCAGGTCCTCACCGTATTCATCCTTCACAGCCACGTCAGGAGGTTTGTGTTCAGCAGCTCTCTAAACTCAACTCTAAACTCAACTCTAAACTCAACTCTAAACTCAACTCTAAACTCAACTCTAAACTCAACTGGTCTGAAGTTCAAGTTTCATCTTTAAAGATGAGACTCAGAGTTTGAATGACCCAGAGCTTTAACATGTTTAGTACATGTTGGAAGAACATGTACTATGTTTTAAATGTACTGGTGGATTGAGGAACACATTAAATACTAGAAGATCCTTTCATGGACGTTCAGGTATCGGGGTCTGGATCATCTCGTCATAATTAATGCAGCCGGTTTTCCACTCATCAATAACTCACAGAGTGCCTCCTGTACAGAAGCTTGTTGTCTAGAAAGCTCCATTAAAGTTGAGCTTTTTCTTTAATTCCCTGAAATAGCACAAAGACTGAAAGCACACAGGTCATTAGTGGTTATGTTCTTTTGTAATATGTGTTTGTGTCGTGCTCATCCAGTCGGTTTTGATGATAATAATAATGAAGATTGACAAAGATTTCAGTTATTCATACTGAAGTTACCCATTTAATGTTGTGTCTTTAACCAACACTATCAGGAGTCAAAAGAAGATTAAAGTAGTGCACTGACCACCTACCTATATATATATATACATTCATGACATTATCTTAAACTTTATGCTATAGAATTTCCAATTATGTGTTCATTTAATTAATTATAATTGAATTAAAGCCACAATCATTAATTATTATAATTATTAAATAAAATAGAATATTGCAAAAGTTCTAATACCAGACTAATAATGTGCAGTTGTATCTTTGTTGCTGTGGTTGTACACTCACTTCATACCTTCATATCTGAGAGTAGTGAATAAAAGAAGGAGGTCTCACTCTGCTGGAGATGACAGCGCCGGCTCTTCTTCACTGAAGTGTTTCATTCTCACCTTTGTCTTCATCGCTGCTCTTATTTACTCTCTTTCCTGTTCGGTCGTCTTCTTCCTGCTGAGTGTTTAGATTCTGCCGCTGTGACACACACACACGCACACACGCACACACACACACACACACACACACACACACACACACACACACACACACACACACACACACACACACAAACACACACACACACACACACACACACACACACACACACACACACACACACACACAATGCACCATTTACTGAAACCCTACATGCTAAGATGTAAATAACCTGAACTCCGCCTGAACCTCCCCATCCCCTCTCTACAGAAATACACACACACACACACACACACACTAATACATGTGTGCAAGCCCAGATGCTGCACTGTAATTGGCCACTGTGGCTTCCCGCTGTAGAAAAGATATTTTTAATGCACAAACTTAAAGACACACACACACACACACACACACACACACAGACACACACACACAGACACACACACACACACTAATCCTTGCCTCTGCAACATCTGCCACATCCCCCAACACATGTGCTGGTTGAATGCAACCCCACACACACACACACACACACGTCATGCCCTGTGTAACCAGGCGGCCCCTCCCTGTTAACCACCAGCTGACATCAGCTCTAAATAAAGCGATGCGGTTGCTCCCCAGCGGCCTCGCCCTCCGTCCTCAGTGTTTCCTTTGGACCGCTGCCGGTGCCGTGTGGGACCCGGTCCGTGGAACCGGGTTTGGATCACGTGAGCGTCTCCACTTAGACCTGAAGGGAGAGACTAGAGCTCATTCACAAACAGAACATGTGACACCCGCATCGGTCCGGGACCGACATTAAATAAGTGAAGTCTGTGGGTCACCAGATATTTTATTTTATATCAATTATTCACCTTCTTATTATCCTTAAGCCTCGTCAACATGACCTCGTTTTATGTCCATCATCCTGTGAGGATGTTGGACTGAAGGGCCTCCAGTGGGCCGGCTCAGGTAAACCAGCTGCAGTCAGCCCATAACTGCATGTGATGATAAACATGCAGCTATGGAGGCTGGAGCTCACTGCAAATTAATAACTGCATGCCCATAATTAGGAGCAGAAGGAGATGACGGAGCTGATATGTTAGAAATGACTGAAACATATAATTATTTTAACATCGACGATAGGAGGATGGTATTTTGTATATTGAATAAAAAATAGTGTCATCTCCTAATATTGGTGATTTTTTAAATAACATCTTATTATTCATTATTTCATTCATTGATTGTTTATTTAAAACAATATTAAACTAACAGCTGGTAGAAGTGGGGAACATTCATTCATTCATGAAATCATGGTATTTAATTATATCGTCCTTTTATATTTTTGGGATATCATAAAATGTCATAAAACAACAAATCCATAATCTATTGAGAATCTTTGGATGGATGTCCGATCTCTTTCTGTCATATCCAGTGAATTGAATACCAGACTAATCAAAATATTCGTCACATTGATGCAAAAATCATGAAATAAATCTGCATTTCCAGACAGCAGTCCGGCTCATTGATTATGTTCATACACAGAAATATCAAAGCAATATCCTGCACGTTATAAACGGTTGGATCCGCCCCTATAGCCGGTAATGGTGTCCTTCCCATAAAGTCGATGGTCTAATTGCTGGTTATCTCAAAGACAATGAATTATCATGGAGGAGAGGGTCGTGTGCAGAATGTGATCGTTATGTTTTTGTTAAAGTTGTGAATTATGAGAAAGCCTTATTTTTAATGTCCGAGGGGCGGAGCTGCTTTGTCCGAGTTAGTGGAGGGATCGGCCCTCCATCTTTCGATGAGCATTTACTATCTACTAACCTTACTAGTTAAGAGAGATAGAGGGAGGGAGGGAGGGAGGGAGGGGGGGAGGGGAGAGAGGGGAGAGAGGGGGCGAGCAAAGAGAGAGAGAGCGATGGATGTATCAAACAGCAGCCCCCTGCTGAGCGGGGAATGGAAAAGCTGCTGGCACCAACATGAATATTTCAGCAGATAGCTACAGCTCTCTGTACCACTCTCTCTTTCTCTCTCTCTCTCTCTCTTTCTCTGTCTGTCTGTCTGTCTGTCTGTCTGTCTGTCTGTCTGTCTGTCTGTCTGTCTGTCTGTCTGTCTGTCTGTCTGTCTGTCTGTCTGTCTGTCTCTCTCTCTCTCTCTCCCTCTGTCTCTCTGTATGTCTCTCTCTCTATCGCACCTTTTTCGTATTTCCACCCCCCTCCCTCTTAACCCTCCACCACCACCCACCCCATGCTCCTCTCTCTTCACTCTCTTGTGGTGGACAGTGATAATGAAGAGAGAGAGAGGGGGGGGGGGGGGGGGCTGAATTCTGGGTAGCCAAATCAGAAAATGGCTCCTGAATATAAATCTGAGAGCAGCAGCAGAGTGTGTAGTCATGTGACGATGTGGCCCCTCTAGTCATGTGACGGAGTGGCCCCTCTAGTCATGTGACGATGTGGCCCCTCTAGTCATGTGACGATGTGGCCCCTCTAGTCATGTGACGATGTGGCCCCTCTAGTCATGTGACGATGTGGCCCCTCTAGTCATGTGACGATGTGGCCCCTCTAGTCATGTGACGGAGTGGCCCCTCTAGTCATGTGACGGAGTGGCCCCTCTAGTCATGTGACGCCGTGGCCCCTCTAGTCATGTGACGGAGTGGCCCCTCTAGTCATGTGACGGAGTGGCCCCTCTAGTCATGTGACGATGTGGCCCCTCTAGTCATGTGACGGAGTGGCCCCTCTAGTCATGTGACGGAGTGGCCCCTCTAGTCATGTGACGGAGTGGCCCCTCTAGACAGAGAGAAAATAAAAACAGAGCCAACAGAACAAACAGCCGCTCAGAGTTTCTCTGGAGACCTAAAAAGATTTAAACTGCTGTTTTATTTTCAATAATGTAACAACTCTTTGCCTTATCTGTTCTTGCGTTTTAAAGGGTGTGTGTGTGTGTGTGTGTGTGTGTGTGTGTGTGTGTGTGTGTGTGTGTGTGATGATGAAGACTAATGGTTCATCAACAGAATCCTCAGTAATAACTCGTGTTTCTGATGATTGCAAATAGCTACGATACAAAATTAGGAAGCGGAGCGCACAATAAAGGTGAGCTGCTGCCGGAGGAGCCGCCGGTGTGATCTGAACTGTGTTTTTTTTTGTTTTTTTGGCAACAACAAAAAAATAATGCGCTGTTGTAAATTTGTCTAGAAAGTGTATGTTTTAAGTCTGAGTAAAACAAGTCACTTGAGATTGGGAAATTCATTTGAATAATATTCAGACTTGATCTGTGTAGAAGTGTCTAGCTTATATTTTTGGCACCGTACCCAAAATAAACAAAACCCTTGGGTTGCCAGGAGTTTGTCATCAGAAACTTTTAGTGAATCGTAGATTTAATGTTTCTCATGCAGCTTCTGCTCTGATTCCTTCAGTTCTACGAGTGGAACCATAACCCACAATATGTTTATGAATCTGTCTGATTAACTGGCGAGAAAGCAGAAATGATTATTGTATTTCTTCATGTGTTGACGTGAGTAGTGAAATTATTAAAATCTACAATCTCCATTTATTTCAGTCTCAAGTTGGTTGAAATGTGCCACAATGCCTTGAACCTATAAAGGGAAGTGGAACACCACTTTAGGCCGTAATGGTTTATCATAATAGATCTATTCCCTCGCTCGGCTGTTCTGTCTCTTTCTGTGGGAACCGTTGCTGATGGTGCCAATACGAGCAGCCAGCCAAATAGCCTCCAACCCAGATATACTGCACAGATACAGCCTCATCATTTCTTTATTTCCCTCCATCAGTGTGTGTGCCAAGGTGTCTGAAGCTGGCTGACACGTATCCGGATAGCAATACGTGGATGCTGCTCTCCTACGATGCAAACAAATGCATCCTTTGCTTCCCTGGTCCTCCACGTCTGGAAATCCTTCCAACTAGAGGAGACACTCGAGAAACCTCAAGTCCGTTTCAAGGAAAACTACTTTGCTGCACAAAGATCGATGTTATCTAAGTTTACAGTGAGGTTGTAACACAGCTACGAGGCCGGGTTGAATTTAACTAAACCTCAACTACATTTATGATAATAGAACATTTCCTGTCTGAAAATTGATGAAAACGATCTTTAATTCTCTGGATTTAGTGCTTGAATTTGAATGTTTTCCCAGCATGCCCTATGCCAGGCATTAGCAGCGTAGCTCTGGCCTTGTTTTTGTTCCAATCGTGCCAGTTTTAATGAATATCGTGGAGCCGCTTCCCAGCGTGCTTCTCTGATTCATAGTTAATAACATGTTGAGTTTGCGTCATGCAAAATGGAAAAGCCCACATCGCTCCTCTCGTCAAGACTGAACAAAACACTCAAAGGGATCTGCAGACGCTGCAGAGATCACTTTAAATAATTTGTGCTATCGCATTAATTAACTTTTGATAGAAAATAATCAAAGATTAACAAGAAATGATAACAAGAGTGGAATTGGTTGAACTCTGGAATAAACTGATCAACATGTGAGGTCTGCAGGTGACCCTGGTCCGGACCCGCCGGTTCACCAGAGAGGTTCCTATGAGATGTGTGTGTGTGTGTGTGTGTGTGTGTGTGTGTGTGTGTCCGGATGCCGAGGCTCAGGCTGGTTAGTTTCCATCTGCAGATATGCCTGACATCATACGGGCCCAAGTGCCTGCCCCTGGCCAAGATATGGACCAATGGTGACCTCTGATAACACTGCTGCTAAATGTGAGTGAGTGTGTGAGAGTGTGTGCATGTGTGTGTGTGTGTAGTATAACAGATAAGAGTGAAAATGTGTGTGGCTGGAAAGTATGTTCATACGTGGCCGTGTGTGCGTGTGTGCGCGTGTGTGTGTGTGTGTGTGTGTGTGTGTGTGTTTAATAGTCTGCTTAGTGTTTCATGGTGGTAAACCGTTCGTTCTGTCTCATCTCACACACCGCTGGACAGCAGAGGCTGCACTACCCTGATAACACACACATGGACGCACGCACATACACACACACACGCACACAGTCTCACATGCAAGAAGTAGCTTTCTCTCACACTCTCTCTTAGACACACACACACACAAATCAAGGCAATGCACAGCCACACTCTCCCACCTTGACTTTACAGAC
>CM042221.1:26980179-26982679 GCA_023566465.1 Cottus gobio
GATGGGAGGCGGAGCCTTTATTCTTTGTTCTTTATTCTTTATTCTTTATTCGATGCCATTTCAGAGGGAAATATTGTGCTATTTACTCCACAATGTTTACTTTGCTGATTATTAATACAAAATACAGATCAACGAATAAATAGTATAATATTATAGGATAATCTTCCAAGCAGTGTAAAGTTATTACAGTTACATTATGTTACTGTGCCACACACTCACACACACACACACACACACACACACACACACACACACACACACACACACACACACACACACACACACACACAAACACACACACACACACACACACAAACACACACACACACACACACACACACACACATAAATCTGGCCTTGCACCTCGGATTATCAAATAATAAATCAATATTAGTCAGCGAGGTGAAAGGAGGAGGAGCCACATTGATTGGTTAATTTATGCACTTTTTCAACAGCAAATGATTAATCAATGTTTCAGATCCAGTTATCAGAGTTTATTACAGAGCTGTCAGTCGGGCTAAATGGACGTTCCTGTGTTATTCCTTTCAAAAATACGAAATGTTAGCAATAAATAGAAAAATATTCAGTTTGCAAAAGCAGATGTCATTTCATTTTAGATTTTTTTAAGGATAAGTCCGGTAATATTTGTTTCCTGTTCTTAGCAAATGTAACACATCCACCGCTGAAAATAGTCCCCGACAAATTTACCCCCTCGAGTAACATTTACTAAAAAGTGTGAAAAGTCCCCAGCTGTCTCTGTTTGTGACGTCAACAACGTGAGGAGACTAACACTGATGCTCTTGATCCTTTTTTATTGGACGTGTTGACAATAAGATAATTATAGAACATTATCCTGTCAGGTGTCACTTTGTAAACAATAGCAGCTGCTGGCCTGCAGGACGAAACAGGCAATTTATTCTGTTACAATAAGTGTGTGAAAGGCCTTAAGTGAGACAAAAGGAAGGATGGAGGGATGAGTGTGAGCTGAAGACAGGAAGACAGGGAGGAGGAGAAGAGAAGGAGGAACAGGAGGAAGGAGAGAGGGCATCTCCACAGCTGATGCTAGTCTCAGCCGGAGGGCTGCAGGAAAACACACACTGCAGCCTTCGCTGTGCACATGTGCACACACACATATTAGCCTCTTCCCCACACACACACACACACATAAACACACAAACACACGCAGGTGGGACTAAGGAGGGTACTGTGCCAATTTGTTGTGCCCCTGGTCCCCTCTCAGGAGGCTCACACACAGGCATGCAGCCATGCCAAGACTGGCACTAGTCCACACACACACACACACACACACACACACACACACACACACACACACACACACACAAGCACACACACACACACACACACACAAGCACACACACACACACACACACACACAAAAGCACACACACACACACACAAGCACACACACACACACACACACACACAAAAGCACACACACACACACCTTCACTCTTACTACACTGTGGCTGCAGGCACTGCAGTATCAGGGCTTTGTGTGTGTGTGTGTGTGTGTGTGTGTGTGTGTGTGTGTGTGTGTGTGTGTGTGTGTGTGTCTACTTTTCTCCATGTATTTAGACCACAAGAGACAAATGCCGAAGAATTGTGAGCATGTGAAAGATATCTGTGAATGGTTCCATACGTACGTTGTGGATGGATGATGGTTATCTTCATGCTTCCATCAGGGCTGAGAGGCTCGTCCTCCGCCGGGTCAATGAAGTGGACGACAGCATGCTTCTGTAAGGATATCATTAATAAGCTAATTTCCCACATTGTGTTCATTTAAATCTGCAGCAGAATTCAGCTCGTCCTTCACGAGACTTGAGGAACAGCTGACAGCTTATCCACTCCGTTCTTTACAAACATTTCACCATCGTCTTCCTCGGGGACACTTCGACCTCTTTTTTAAATTCTTTTTTGCTTCTCAAACCTAATTCCCGAAACAAAAAGCACGAGTCCTGCTCTTCTCTGTGCTGCTCATGCCATTGTCACGGCATGTCCTCTGGGCCAATTACGCCCTGCGTATTGTCTGATGGGGGCGGCACATTGTTTCAGCAATCAGTGCCACTGCGTGTGTAAGCGTGTGTGTGTATGCAAGTCATTTGTTATCTGATGTGATAAGGAGAGCGGAGAGGATGGCAGAAATTGAAAGATAAAACGTAAAGAAAGAAAGACCTGACTCCTGCCTTTCTGTCTTTTCAGGGCCTGGTCCGGCTCTAATCAGGGAGCCGGCTGCACTCGATCACTCATTAGTCAGCAAACAGGAGAGGCCACCAAACACCTGGTTCCCAGAGCGCCTGCCTCTGTGCTGCCCGTCCTCACTGTTCAGACACGCAGCGAAATCATGCTGCATCCCTCGCTTCAGCTTCCAAACCATCGTTACCAAGCCGCCTCACATCGAGCAGCTCCGGAGCCGCGTGGTGACGGTAAACACCCGGCTGACGGCCAGCTGACGGCCAGCTGACGGCCAGCTGACGGCCAG
>CM042221.1:26987679-27002679 GCA_023566465.1 Cottus gobio
GGATGAACACCGGAGGTTCAGGGGGGAACAAGCTAATAAGAGTCACACAGGCTGTAAATGGCAACATTGTAACTGTTCAGGCTGTTTATTGGCAACGTAATGTTACACAGGGACACAATTAAACACATAGGATGCATTGTTTGGTCTGAGTGATAGAAAAAATATACGTTTGTATCAAGTAAGACGAGTTGATGCTAAAGTTTTGATATTTCTACAACTAACAGCTTCTCCAAACACAAATCTTTGCAATAAATTGCTTTTTAAATTTGCCTTTTGGCCATTGTTTGTTCATGCTGTTACCACCGTTAGCTTAGAAATCACCATCTGTGAGCCATAGAGAAGCAATAGAAATGTTCCATATCTGGTCTATTAACCTTTAACCTTTTTATCCCCGCTTAAACCCCAGCCATTTAAAAAAAAAAAAAATATCATATGGTTTTGCATACCCATACTAAATAAAGAATATCTCCTCAACCACAAAAATATAACACTTGTGAGAATAGTTAAGAGGTTCATATAGCAGTAACTTCTGGAAAAATAAAATTCCAGGATCTATTTTCTCTTTTTAATTATGCAGATCATCGCTTTCTTTTCTACTATAAAATATCACTATGTGTTAACAGTGGCTCTGCAAAGTTTGACTTTGATTGAGTGAAGTTAAATATGTTTAGTATTTAATTTAGTGCACATTCCGTGTACCGTAAGTTTAGGTCCCTGAAAGCAAAAATGCCATAACTTTCTTCCTGGACCTTGAACGCCTCTCGTTCTACAGCAGAGGGGCTCTGCTCAAGCAGATGCACCAAAACATACCAAGCAAGTCATGTGGAAATTTCGTATGATCCATAAGTAAGTCATATTTCAATATTTTTACATTACATTACATTTCATTTAGCTGACGCTTTTATCCAAAGCGACTTACAATAAATATTTGGCGGTATTGGCAGATTCCGTAGCTCGTAAGCTTTCCAGAAATGTGCGGCAATCGTGTGGCATCAAGCTGAGGATATGAAAATTGGTATTTTTCTATCAAGTCACTTTTGAGTAATATTTATGGTTTATGTTCATATTTATGGATGAATTATCTAAAATGTAAAATGAACTTGTTCTTGTAAGGCCAGGCTGTCCAGTTCTTTTTCTGTCACATCAGTGGCTCTGATATGGATTCATGGGAGTACGAAGACGTACGAAGGCTCCTGATGAAGAATTCAGCCCCATGTTTGGGGGCGCTGGGGTTTATAATGTGATCACATCACAGCTGCTGACATTCACTTGATCAAATGCAGCTGATTCTTTTAATTTGCTCAAAAGTCATAAGCCAAACTCAGTGTGGGTGAGATATTGGTCAAGATTTAGAGGAAATACTTTAAACAATGGCTCAACCCTTCCTGCTGTTGACAGCTGCTTGTTCTTATTTCTCACTCCCTCATGCCTTGTTGCATTTTATTTTGCAGTTTATATAATTTGCAGTGGAGAATAAGCTGAGTTTAACCCTGAAGTGCACGTGAGCACAAACACATACGACAAAATGCACAAGACCAGGACCACGAGGCAACCTGGTTCATTCACACTCACTTCTGCTGCAACACTGTGAAAAACACAACGGAGCTCCTCTCGTTTGTTTTTTCTCTCATTTCAATCTGACATTTGTATGCTGTCTTTAATGTACACAAACCTACTACACACACACACAGACACACACACACACACACACACAAAGGTGAACAGCATCACAGCTTAAAGGCATCGCCAGCCATCCAATCGGATTACTCCGTTTCTGCAGCTGTGATTTAACAGCCAATTAAAGAAATGGAAAGGAAACAACATTACACTCATGAATAAAAACATGAAAAAAATGAATCAATATTTTAACAATTTATTAAACTTTATACGTGTCAATAATGTAAATTATTCAGAGGGTGAAAGGAAAGATGAAATATAAATTGTACTGCTATAGATATCTATATTTACAGCAGCATTAATACAGCATTTTACAATCAAGTATTTATGGTTAACATCTAGGAAGATTAATAAGAAACAAACGGACTTTGGAGCAACAACATATGCAACAAAATATGGATACATGTTTTCACGATATCCCCACAAACATCTTCTCTCCTTCTAACTCTTTTTTTAGTTTCTCCTCCGCTTGTTATTGAGGACCAGTCAAACAGAAAGAGTCCAATTCAGCCTAATTCAGCCCAATTCAGTTTAATTCAGCTTAATTCAGCCAAATTCCAATAATAAATAGCAGCAAAATATGCAATATTGTTGCAAAAAAACACAGAGAATAATATTATTCACAGGGTTCACCAAATCTTATATAAATAATAAAACCTCAAGACAATCTGTGAGGCAATTAAAGAACGAGGGTCACATTCTGAGATGATAACGGTCACATGACAGGTCACATGACAGGTCACATGACAGGTCACATGACAGGTCACATGACAGGTCACATGACAGGTCACATGACAGGTCACATGACATGACGAGGCCCGCCCACATCGTGACGTTCTCTCCACTCTCACACATCTCGCCCTGGTTCTTCTCCCTCTCTTCCACACAACATACCAGTGGAGTCAGAGTGTCATGCCAGCTGGGACACACTAACGTCACACACACACACACACACACACACACACATACTTTCTTTCTTAGTAGCGGCTCTCTGATAGGCCACTAGACCTAAAATAGACCCCCCTCTCACAGCTGACAGCGGGCAGTAACTCACTTCACCAGACTGAGTGCTTTTGGGTCTTCTGACAGCTGCAGAGGGACGAAGGAGAAGCAGCCAATAATAAACCTGAAACAATAATATAATAACATGTTAACGCTGTATTGCTGATGCTTAAGACCTTCATTTACTAATCCACCTTCTACCGATCCACAAATGAGTGAACAGCTGTTTACAGAGTGTATTACTGTGGATGCTCATGTGTTTATTGTTATAAAATATTCCCAATAAAGAGCAACAATTGTGCTGAATCTTTGCTCTAACTTTACAATATCATAAAAACATGTTTCCCTCCAAACATCAGACTCATTCTCACGATCAAGAACAGGTTGTTTTAGTCGTCATTCTTTCAATCAGTAAATTAAAAAAGCTTCTAATTCTTTGAAGAGTTTCACATTTATTGTGACTGCTGTACATAAACCTGCCTACATCCCTTTGGTCCATAGATTAACCCCTTCAATAAAACAAGATGATATAACAATCCTCTCTGCATTGCCAGTCCACTTTCATATAGATTTTTAATAATTGTATGGTCCACCTTGCAGACTTTAAATAAGCCGGCGCCTGGTGACATGTGATGCTGACCCTCATGAGCCTCTCAGCCCAGTCTGGAGCAACTTATCTGCAGAGATAAGACCCTGAAGCTGTCGCTCCTCCAACCTTCTGTGTGCATTTCTATTTCTTTGCAATTTATTTATCTTGATTGTATTTAGTTATTTATTTTATTTTTGTCAACTTAACTATAATGTTGTATCGTTATTGGAGGTTGTTGGACGACACTGTGCTTCGGCTCTGCAGCCGCCACCCGGACGTTTCACCTGCTGCCAACTTGATGTTTTGATCGGAGTCTTTGAACGCACCGCCAGTGATGACTACATTCTGAAGCTCCTGGCTCTGCCGGGTAAACAGGAATTAGCACAATGCTACGAGCTACGAGCTACGCACCGCGCCGTAATCTACCTGGACCGCTCGTGGGTTGCTGGACGGGGTTGCGTTGCCTCAGAAGTTGAAGTGAGATCAGCTGTTGAGCTGGAATGATGCTGCAGGTCTGCACTACAGAGCGGTGGGTTGTGTGTAACCTTGGTCTCAATGTCACTCTCCAGCTTCATGCGTCTCCCCAGCCCAACCAACCCCCCCTCCCCCTCCTCCTCCTCCTCCAGCCCACAACACCACCACCAGCCCCCCACCCTCAGTTGGTGTGTTTGAGCTTCACAGCAGGGTGCCTGCAGTTCCAGAGATATGTGGGGGAGGCATGTGTGTGTGTTTCTGCACAGGCGTGTGTGTGTGTGTGTTTCTGCACAGGCGTGTGTGTGTGTTTCTGAACAGGCGTGTGTGTGTGTGTGTGTGTGTTTCTGCACAGGCGTGTGTGTGTGTTTCTGCACAAGCATGTGTGTGTATGTGTGTGTTTCTGCACAGGCGTGTGTGTGTGTTTCTGCACAGGCGTGTGTGTGTGTGTGTGTGTGTTTCTGCACAGGCGTGTGTGTGTGTGTGTTTCTGCACAGGCGTGTGTGTGTGTTTCTGCACAAGCATGTGTGTGTATGTGTGTGTTTCTGCACAGGCGTGTGTGTGTGTTTCTGCACAGGCGTGTGTGTGTGTGTGTGTGTGTTTCTGCACAGGCGTGTGTGTGTGTGTGTTTCTGCACAGGCGTGTGTGTGTGTTTCTGCACAGGCGTGTGTGTGTGTGTGTGTTTCTGCACAGGCGTGTGTGTGTGTGTGTTTCTGCACAGGCGTGTGTGTGTTTCTGCTCAGTGTTTGTGTGTGTGCGTGTGTGTGTGTGTACCCTTTTGGCTCTTCCCTGGATGTGCTAATGTGATAATTGAGTATTCCAGGTTCACGCAGCGTCTCAGAATAACTTCTTGATGACATTGTGTTGCAGTTAGAGACACACACACACACACACACACACACACACTCATCTGTAGTGTTGCTTTTGTTCGTGAGCATCATCTCAGATGCATTATATCTTATAACGTGCATGAAAACATGCTCATAGATTATTATTTATTTTGATCATTCTCTTGTTAATGTTTGTTAATACAACTGTGAAAATTAAATCTACATTGTTAAAAGTAATAATGAAGTCTAGAAAAACACAAAGATGTGAGAAGCAGCACCCAGCAGAGCAGGCTTAAAGCAGACTGCTCGCCTGCAGAATAATGTGCTCTCTCCTCACATCACGTCAGAGAAATCAATGAACAGACACATTTAACTGGCTGTGAACCAAGTCACTCTAGAAGTATTCGTGTTGTTGAGTGTGTGTGTGTGTGTGTGTGTGTGAGTGTGAGTGTGTGTGTGTGTGTGTGTGTGTGTGTGTGTGTGTGTGTGTGTGTGTGTGTGTGTGTGTGTGTGTGTGTGTATATACATATGCATGACTGAGAAACGAGGAGAGTTGAAAAGTTGAATCCAGAAAGTGAAAAATGTTAAACAAACAATTGTGGGGGGCGGAGAGGAGGAGGAGAGGAGGCATAGAGGAGGCGTAGAGGAGGAGGAGAGGAGGCATAGAGGAGGCGTAGAGGAGGAGGAGAGGAGGCGTAGAGGAAGAGGAGAGGAGGCGTAGAGGAAGAGGAGAGGAGGCGTAGAGGAGGAGGAGAGGAGGAGGAGAGGAGGCGTAGAGGAGGCGTAGAGGAGGAGGAGAGGAGGCGTAGAGGAGGCGTAGAGGAGGAGGAGAGGAGGCGTAGAGGAGGCGGAGAGGAGGAGGAGGAGGAGAGGAGGCGTAGAGGAGGCGTAGAGGAGGCGTAGAGGAGGAGGAGAGGAGGCGTAGAGGAGGCGTAGAGGAGGCGGAGAGGAGGAGGAGGAGGAGAGGAGGAGGAGAGGAGGCGTAGAGGAGGCGTAGAGGAGGAGGAGAGGAGGCGTAGAGGAGGCGTAGAGGAGGAGGAGAGGAGGCGTAGAGGAGGCGGAGAGGAGGAGGAGGAGGAGAGGAGGCGTAGAGGAGGCGTAGAGGAGGAGGAGAGGAGGCGTAGAGGAGGCGGAGAGGAGGAGGAGGAGGAGAGGAGACGTAGAGGAGGCGTAGAGGAGGCGTAGAGCAGGCGTAGAGGAGGAGGAGAGGAGGCGTAGAGGAGGCGTTGTCGGAGGAGAAGAGAGGAGGGATTAGGTTGGCGGTTCGCTGTCGAACCAGCATCGATACAACGGCAGCATTTGCCTAATCCCCTGGTAATGGCAGCTTAGCGGCCTCCTCGGACACACAAACACTCCCACCGCCTCCTCCTCCGCTCTGCTCCTCTCTCCTCCCTCCCTCCCCCCTCCTCATTTGCATAACATTAGGGACATTAAGGCGGCTGCAACAAGGCCCCATTGTGCGCCTGTTGGTTTTGGGTCCCGCTGCGTCGGCCCCGGGGCTTTGGAGGGTCCGGACATCACAGAGGGTCTGCTGGAGACGGTCCTGAGCCTCTAAAGGACGTACTGAAAGGAGAGAGGGAGGGAGAGAGAGGGGGAGAGGGAGAGAGAGAGAGGGAGAGATGGAGAAAGTGATCAATGCTTCTCTGAGGTGATCTAATTGCAGACGTGAGTCCAGAACATCGTCAAAGCCGGCTTCAGTTTAGAGGTGTTTCTGGTTTCCTGATAATTAATCAGGCTGGAGGGACATGAACAGCACCGGGATGTGTGTGGATGGAGGTGACACACACACACACACACACACACACACACACACACACACACACACACACGTTTATGACGGTGTAACTACCCGATGACCGGCCGTAGCTTCGAAACCACCTCATGCTCGCTTCAGGTTTCATTTTGATCAAAGTGATGATATATTGAGCAAAAGTGCTTTGAAATATGTGTCTTTACATTTTTTTTAAAAGATCATGAAGTTAAGTTTTTGCAAAAAAACTCCAACATGTTGTGAAAAAGAAAAACATTTGTATTTATTTATATTAATTAATGGAAATACACAAATCCTGTTAATGCCATACTCTGTAGCCAATTAACAGGAAGACTGGACTCCATATATCTGGTATTAATAAATAAACAATATATTCAACAAATTGTATTAATAAAATTGAACAATGAACAATTTTAAAATATTTCGCCCCTCTTATGTTTTTATTAACAAATGATGGTAATTAAAAAAAGCTAAATCCACAGGTTGAACTTATAGCTGCAGGAACATACGTAATATAATATATCTAATATAATATATGTAATATAATAAATTTCCACGTCATTTTACAGCTACAGCAGTTTTAGAAATATAGTGTGAACCCCATAAACAGACGTGCACGCTCACATTGTGCACGGCAGCAGTTCTCTGTTCGGCCTCCATGCTTGTGATGCACGACAGTATCATTCATTTATAAAATCATAGAATTATGCTAATATTGCACATAATGGACATTAGTGAGAAAGAAAAGACAATTCATGATGCAGAGTTTCCACCTGGAACGTCATAAACAAATCTTTAATATTCAATTAGTGCCAAACGAAAACAAATCAATACTTTTGACAAAAAAAAACTTAAAAAAAATGTGTTATGTTAATATTGTTAACTAATAACTCTTGTGTCTAAGATTTAAAAGCAACACAGAGCAATAAACTGCACTGTCATATATATATATATATATATATATATATATATATATATATATATATATGTACTGACCATAGACCTCACACACATACACATATATATTAAACAAAAGTGACAAACTAATTAAATTAGTCACCGTGACCCGGGGAGAGGAGCACCAGCTCAATGTGTCTCTGCTTTCCACAACGAGGTCTGCTGCCTTCAGGGCCCCATGCAGAGCTCGGTCGGGGGCCTCCAGACCCGCCTGCCGGTCGCAGGTCTGCCTCAGAGAAGCTTCTTGTTCTTTAAGGACCGGCTCAGCCCTGATGGAGGCAGCAGGCGGCTCATCGGGTTCTGGATCTTCCTCGTCTGTGTGAGTGAGTACCGCTCTGTTCTGGTCTGCTGGGTTCTGGTCTGCTGGGTTCTGGTCCGCTGGGTTCTGGTCCGCTGGGTTCTGGTCTGCTGGGTTCTGATCTGCTGGGTTCTCATGTGGGTGCTTACAGGATCTGGTCTGGTGATGGTTGGCGTTGGATTGAGCCTAAACAAATGCATCTTAAATCTGATTCAAGATGCATTTTATTATTATATTTTTATTTCATGTTATCTCTAAAAAAAAAAAAATAATAATAAATCCGCAACACAACTACTGTTAATGCATTTACAATAACAAAACTATCTTTGAGGTATAATCCATATTATATTGATAAATATCTGTTTGAAAACTTTTTCCATTTAACGATTTAATGAGTCTTTAGCAGAGGGTCATATTTTCATTTTGTTTGTCAGATATGAAGGTTTTGAAAAAAGCCCAAAAGGTAATTCATATGCTCATGAGAGCTTCTAATGGTGCAACATTATGATTGTATTATTTAAACTCAACACACTTAATTATTACATATGTAGTAGATTCAGATTTCATATAATTGAGATGATGCACTTTAATATGCCATAACTCAGAGTGTTTCCATCTTTCTATGAATCATTTCATTCTTAATAATTCGTTTAATGTAAACACAAACAAAACAACAGGTTTCTGAGCGATACACCACGAAGGGGGAGGAGCCTCACGCTGCTCCGGCCAATCACTGGAGGACTCAAGTGATTGTGAACAGGATGTTTGTCAACATGTGAGCATGAGGAGAGAAAACAGATTTATTCATGCTAACTCTGCGTATGCTGCACTCGTTTTGAATAGAATGATTATTCTGCAGGAATAATGCACATAAAGTATTATTGTCCTGCGTTTCAATAGTTTTCTATATTTCTTTGCAGGGTTTTGTGTGTTTTTGTCTCCTTGTGAATCGTTCATCACATGCAGGCGAAGAGTTTGTGAGTTTACTGGCAGATAAGTGTGAGTGAGGCCGTGAGATTTATGGGTTATTGTGTTATTATTGTTTCATTAATGCATCAGACTGCAGGGTTTCATGAGATGAGACGGCATACTGTACTTATTATAACAGTTATTGACCGAATTAAACACGTGAAAATAACAATAAATAATATTCACAGATCCCCGGTTTCTGCAGTGTGTGCGTGCGTGCGTGCGTGCGTGCGTGCGTGCGTGTGTGTGTGTGTGTGTGTGTGTGTGTGTGTGTGTGTGTGTGCAGCTCACACTGCAGCAGCAGGTACTGAAGGTCTCGTGTTGTGTTGATGTTCACGGAGCGCTGAGTGCTGCTGCCGCTCGTCCTCGACACGTTCTGTAACCATGAGACGTGGTTTTATTTCTGAGAAGAATATGATTCTGTAAACATCTGATCTGTGCGTTATAACCATAAGCAGAGGGTCAACGTTTATAATAATGTGTCAAGAACGAGGCTGAAGAAATATGAACGATGTCGCTTTACAAAATCATTGTGTGAACACAGGACGAAGCTTAATGCCAGTCAGAGTTAGAATATGATAATATATATAATAATATAATATATATATATATATATACATATATATATATATATATACATATATATATAGCAGAATAAGGAGGAGCTCTTCTACGAGTGGATGCTTGCTGTTGGAGCGCTGCACATGTCCTGCAGCTCTTCCCGTGGTGCGTTCAGGGATCACAGGATGCACGGACACTGTTCTCTCTCTCTCATTGTGTCTCGCTCTGCAGAAGGCCGGCAGCTAAATGCCTGAAGAGTGAATGTGAGCTCAGAAGGCCGAGAGGACGAGATCCAAACAGGCAGCCATACAACCAGTCATTCAGCCATACAACCAGTCATTCAGCCATACAACCAGTCATTCAGCCATACAACCAGTCATTCAGCCATACAACCAGTCATTCAGCCATACAACCAGTCATTCAGCCATACAACCAGTCATTCAGCCATACAACCAGTCATTCAGCCATACAACCAGTCATTTAGCCATACAACCAGTCATTCAGCCATACAACCAGTCATTCAGCCATACAACCAGTCATTCAGCCATACAACCAGTCATTCAGCCATACAACCAGTCATTTAGCCATACAACCAGTCATTCAGCCATACAACCAGTCATTCAGTCATACAACCAGTCATTCAGTCATACAACCAGTCATTCAGCCATACAACCAGTCATTTAGCCATACAACCAGTCATTCAGCCATACAACCAGTCATTCAGCCATACAACCAGTCATTCAGTCATACAACCAGTCATTCAGCCATACAACCAGTCATTCAGCCTTTTGGAGGAGACATTCTCTGTTTGTGGTTTGTTCTGAACTCAAAGGAAACCTCTGACCTGGCTTTCACGTCGGCTAAAGCCACCGTGCCCTCCCTCCCTCCCTCCTTACTTCCCTCCCTCCCTCCCTCCTTACTTCCCTCCCTCCCTCCCTCCTTACTTCCCTCCCTCCCTCCCTCCTTACTTCCCTCCCTCCCTCTCTCTCCACCATCTCCTCTTTTCTTGCATCTCTTAAAGTCTCAGTTTCTCTCCTCTCTTTCGTTCTCTGTATGTATTTTGGTATTTTCTATTATTATCTCATTTAGAAATACTCCATCTTTCTCTGAAGATGGACTTTCTGAAAGTTACATGTTTGATTTGCATCATCAGTTGATAATATTGTCATCAACAATATTGGTTTTCTTTCATATCCCATATAGTTTATCATGCAGCTCTCATGTAACTGTTGATCAGATTATCGGTCTTTCAGTCCAGTTATAGTTTGAGCTTTTTCTTCTTTGGTGTAACTTCATAAATCTGGACATGGTGATGTGAGGAGAACTGGAGAACTTCATTGCAGGAACCAATGAGCCATAAGAACCATAATAATAAGTTCTGATGAAATATGATGAAATAAAAATATGATTCCAGCATTCAGTGTTCACAATGGAAACGTTGCTTTTAGTAACTTTCAGAGTTCAGTCCTACCCATCCTATGGAGGGAGAGGGGGAGGGGGAGGGGGGAGAGCCTTTCCCAGCATGCATTGAGCTGAGGACAGGGAAAACCCAGAGCATCACATGGTGAATATGGACAAACAAACACTCTCACCCGGCTCACCCATCACTACATCTCACCCATCACTACATCTCACCCATCGTCTCACCCATCATCTCACCCATCGTCTCACCCATCGTCTCACCCATCGTCTCACCCATCGTCTCACCCATCATCTCACCCATCATCTCACCCATCGTCTCACCCATCGTCTCACCCATCGTCTCACCCATCGTCTCACCCATCGTCTCACTCATCGTCTCACCCATCGTCTCACCCATCGTCTCACCCATCATCTCACCCATCGTCTCACCCATCATCTCACCCATCATCTCACCCATCGTCTCACCCATCGTCTCACCCATCGTCTCACCCATCGTCTCACCCATCGTCTCACTCATCGTCTCACCCATCGTCTCACCCATCGTCTCACCCATCGTCTCACCCATCGTCTCACCCATCGTCTCACCCATCGTCTCACCCATCGTCTCACCCATCGTCTCACCCATCGTCTCACCCCTCCAGCAAACTGTGGCTCTCCGCTCGCCGCTGTGCTAATCGTATGTCTTCTGGCAAGTTGTTACCTCTGGCAGGAGGGAGGCAGAAAGGGAGGGGAGGTAGAGAAGTGGGGGGGAGTAGAATGTAGAAGGGAGAGAAGAGAAAGCACGAGGGGAACGAAGAAAGGGAGAGAGGGAGGAGGGAGAGAGGGAGGATGGAGCGCTGTAATTAGCCAAGTTTTGCAGTGGCTTCTAACTCCGACACTGAGATGTGTTGTTGAAGGATACCTGAGTCTCTCTCTCTCTCCCTCCCTCCCTCCCTCCTGTCTGTGTCTCCCTCTCTACCTTTAAATAATGCACTGAGCGATGCTTGCTACATACTGAGGAGGTGTCAGCAGACGTTATGGGAGCGTCAGCACCAACGCACCCAAATGACACACGTGCACGTGCACACGCACACGCTTCTGTCATGTCTGGTTAGCGTAATGAGCCGGCTCAGCGGTAACGTGGAGCTTTAAGGCCCGACCGCCATGAGGGAGACGCCTCGTGTTTATACAGAAACATAAACTGGAAACATCAAATTAATTTTGATTTGCTGCATTAAAATTCTGACATTACAGTAACGAGCTGCTGCATCGTTATGCAATTAATGTCGGCCAATCAGTGGAGGTCATTCATTTATTATATAAAGAATTTTAGATATTTTAAATTGCAAATTACACAAGATACAGTAGTGTATTAAATAAATGAAGCTGGAACTATTGTGTGAAGTATATGTTTAAAATGTGATTTATATTGTGATGGATAGGATTATGAAACAGGATAAGGATTGTATTATTACATATGTTTATGTTAATAGTTTATTATCATCAGCTTTGTTTGCCCTGAACATATTTTAGTAAATAAATGTTTCAGTGTTTTTATATATTTCACCTTTCTTTGACTTAAATATCTTAAATATCATAGATGGAGCCGTGATCCAGTATGAATATTGAGACATGACGAGCTGCACAGTTTATATATTTATATAATATTAACAGTTACATTTACTAAAAAGATTTCTCTCGTCCGGACTGAAAAAGACTGAAAACAAAAGTGGCTGCTTAATATTTTTAAATAAATTTCTTCATATTTGCAGGATGACACAAAGAAAAGATATTTTAGAAGACGTGTGAATAATCTTTAATAATATTAAACCATCTGTGATGAGAGGGGTGACTTTGTAGGATTCAGGAATTATTAAATCAAACATATTCTTTTGTTTGATTAACAAAAATGAACTCATAGTTATGTGGTCAATTATCTTTATTTAATTTTTTTGCCTGCAGGGTGACTGGGGAAAAAAAATCAGCCAAAAAATGTAATGTGATTAATATTATATTTATATGAAACGGCTGAATGCTGCCAAATAAAATAGAGCTGCTTCTTTTTGTGTGTCAGATATGTATTTATTATTATTATTATTATTATTATTTACCTGTATGTATCGCAGGCTGCTCATGTTTACAGTACTCGTTCCTCTCTTCTGTTTTATTCTCACTTTCAGGAATTGTGTTTTTTTTTTTTTACTATTATTATTTCTTGGCAAATATAGCCAGACATTTTATTTGGGTCTGCCTGTCAACGCTGGATCTGTTGCTACACTTCAATAATCTCAGTGTCATATTTGTATTATCTAATAATAGTCTGCAGACGCAGAGCGATGTCACCTGATGAAGCCTCAAAAACATTTGGACTCAGTTTAATAAACAATAAGCAGCATATTAACATTGTATTACATTTCAGTGCTTTCTCTTTTTGAGGATGTTTAATTACACGATGAAGAACATTAAGAAAAGCAGAGTCAGCTCAATATGATTATAATAAGTTCATAATAATAAAGGCAGCGCTAGAGCTCGTTCTGTTTCATCATAAATGCTCATTTTAATATGAAGCAAACACAATGCACCATTTAAATGTGTACATTACTGCATGTACGTGGTTATTAAACGTGGTTATTAAATGTGGTTATTAAATGTGGTTATTAAACGTGGTTATTAAATGTGGTTATTAAATGTGCAGAACAACAAACCACGAATCTACCAGACGGTAATCACACAGTGGAGAATAATGAGGTGGAGTAGATTATTATATTATTAATACTAAGGGGATATTTCCCGTATCATTTGAAAGGAGGATATCACCCACACGGCTTTGTACCCACAGCCAGGCGAGGCTATGCATAATTCATATTTCCATATCGTCATGGTGATCATGTGCGATGAGTGTTTGCTCTCACAGCAGGGGGGCTGGTTGGTGGTGGTAGAGTGTGTGTGTGTGTGTGTGTGTGTGTGTGTGTGTGTGTGTGTGTGGACACTGGCTCCATTTCCAGATGTTTCTACCGGTTATCTTCACCGGTGGAGACGGACAGCAGAGCTCTTAAATATAGTTTATGATCAGATTCATCGCTCCGCCATGTGGATTTTTAATATCTGCATATTAATTGACTGCTTTCCAATTATATGTGAAAAGGTCCTCATGACTCCTCCCACAAGCATCAGCTGTAAGGTCGAAATAGTGAAGCTTGTGACATCCCATAATAAAACCTCTCATAAACATTAAACTGCTGGCTGTAATAATATCAACATGTGTTTACACGTTTACATAAAATACATTAGATTCATCGACCAATTACAGAATAGGGTTAGAGAAAATTAGATTGCATACACAAAATATTAAAAACATCTATTAAACTAGTGCATTAATTTCTTGCTTCATGTTGGAGGGCACACTTTGTTCCAGCGTTACGGAAACGCACAACTGCAACACAAATATTAATGACCAACTAACAGCATAAATAGTGTTGAGGCCTAACTTTGATTTGTGGGGTTTCCCTTTAAAAAACAGTCAATGGTTGTTATTGCGCAACACTTTCTCACGAGTCTCGCTTCCTGGCGCTCTGCAGAAATACGGTACGAATCCGTAGCCTGGCCTCCGTGGTCGGATCAGCCCGATCACCCCAGAACACCAACGAGGTGGTGACGTTATCTTCATTGTGTTGCTTTTGTCTGAGCTGTGTGGGTCCTTGTGTAGCTTCATGCTGCTCACTGATGTTATTGAAGATGGGCGTGTCTGTATTGAAGGTGGGCGTGTCTTTATTGAAGGTGGGTGTGGCACTATTGAATGTGAGTGTGTCTTTATAGAAGGTGGGTGTGGCACTATTGGAGGTGGGCGTGTCTTTATGGAAGGTGGGCCTGTCTTTATTGGCGGTGGGCGTGTCTGTATTGAAGGTAGGCGTGTCTCTATTGAAGGTGGGCGTGTCTCTCTGCTCCAATCCCTGGTTGTTTCCACCTTCACGTGTTACGTTAGTGATAGAGGGTGAAAACATTCCGGATGGTTTTCCCATTGAAGGAGACTTTTCCTTCACAGGACAAGGCTCACATGTCCCAGGAACATGTGGACCAGAGAACAAGTTCATAGCTCCATTATTTATGTTTTTATTCAGGTTTTATGGAACATTCCATATTTTGAGTCTTTTTTCAGGGTCCCCCATGATACCTGTTTTTGGTTTTATGAGATGTTCTATAGGGTAAAATAAAAGAAGAGGACTTCAATTTGCCTTGTGTTGTATTTTAATATATTTTGATGTGAATATATTTTATCAGGTACTTTATATTGGATGAAATATACCCAACGTTTGTGATGGTGTTTGTGAGGATCCTGGAGGCGCCACCGCCAGGGGGTGCCGAAGTAACCCTGGCTACGGCCAGACTGTGTTTCTCTCCCCCTCTGGTAGACGCTGTACGGCCGGGAGGAGCGCTTCCGCCGCTCGCAGCCGCGACTCATCCTGGAATCAGCGAC
>CM042221.1:27007679-27010179 GCA_023566465.1 Cottus gobio
AAGGTAGGCTCTTACATATGAGTTCATGTTTCACTTCAAGCCTCTGAGAACATGCATAACTTTGTATTGCATGTATAAACTTTGGGAACACGATAAAGGAAAGTTCCTAAAAACCAAACATAAAACAGATGAATTATCAGCTGATTCAACACGAGGAGCCGAGAGTGTTTTCACATTAATGCTTAATGGAAGATTCATTTATAATCTGTTGTTTGTTCACTGCCATAAAAGGGGCTTGTGGAAGATGTATTTAGACAACCAGACCCCCCTGCAGTCATAAATGATAGAATTAGTAGCAGTTATGGTATTAAAGTGCTACAGTTATGAATATTAATTAGTCATTCTTTAAAAAAAACAAGCAAAAAGAAAAAAAATGAAATGTTTCCCAGTTTCGTTGCTTTGAGTCGCTATTTTGGTCCCAATCTTAGTGTTATGGTTCAATAAATATGTATTCATATTAATACAGAAACAGCTGACATGGCTCACATTGTGTGTCCTTTGGACTCTGAATAATAAAGAAATGTCAAAAAATGCCAAGAACCGTGCAACAATCACTAGAGAGTAAAATCCCTTTTACTAAACCTTTAGATTAGCTCTTACAGGAGTGGACACAATAACAGGAACGCCTGCACAATAATCCATAATGTGCAACTGAATGTTTATCACGAAAGAAACTTGTGAATTTCCTGAACTCACCTTCTTCTAAGAGGCATTAATTAGTGATTTTTTATTTATTTTGTGTATTTCAAGGCTGTAATGTGTTGATGCAGCACACCTGCTCCTCCCCTTTGTATCACCACTCATCAGAAATGTGCCTTTCATGCAAAAACTACTCGTGCAGTGTGTTGAGACTTATTAGACCGGCAACAAGAGCTAAAAGCACCAAGTTTCCTTTTGCAAAATGAAGCAAGAAGATTGTGTTTCATGGAAATCGCCGGTTGGGTTTGAATATGTTGAGGCTTATTGGCCCAAATCCCTCGCTGTGAGAGGCGACAATGGCCACGCTGAAGGACGCCGGCTGTATGGTTATCATGCCACATTGGCTGCAAAAAGGAAAGTTGCATGCCTGTGTGTGTGTGTGTGTGTGTGTGTGTCTTTTATGTGGGTCACCCCACCATGTCTAATGGCCCCTCGCTGCGTGCAGCGTCCTGCGCTGAGCTGCTCCCCGCTGTCACACTCACACACAAACAAGCGCACACACCCAGCGGGGGGCGTTCGGGGTGTCCCTCACCCTAATACCCTGCACAATGCGCCGCCGCCGCATCTGTTGCTGCCGTTCCCAACGGTGAAAGTTGATCAGGGAAGTGCTCGCATGTCTCTGCAGGGACGGGCGACTACTTTTACCTTTTTGTGTGTCTGCGTTGCAGGTTGTTGGTTCTTTATTTTACCCAAAGTTGGCTGGATTTGAAGGATTAGCTGATGACCTCTTTGTGTTGTGTCTGTGTGTAGTAGAGGGGGAGGCTCGGCCCTCTGCAGGCCTCCATCACACGGACACACACACACACACACTGCGTCTCACACACTGCTAGCAATGACCTCAAACAGGTGAGCATGTGCACACATTACAACACACTATGTGGTGTTTCCTCCTCTAAGGATTCACATGTTTGTGTAGCTGAATTGTGCATTTGTGTTGCTGTGTATCGAAGCCGTGGCTCCTGGATGGTAAATCTATAAGTAGTGGTACTTTTTCATACAGCTCGTTAGCATTGTTAGTTATTAGCTAACAGCCAGCTAGCTGAACCATGATGGGAACAGCAGTGCTAACAGGAGCATCCTGTAGCGGTGCTGTTGCTCCTGGTCGGGTGGAGGGAGGTTGTGTGTGCATGTGTGTGTTCCGCCTGAATGTGTGTCGTTTCCCCACAAAGAGTTTTCCGTGTCAATCGAGGCTCTCTCCAGACAGTCGGGAGGAGAAAGATCATCATTAAAATCCAGCAACGCAATTTTATTTACAACCGGCATTGTGAACGAGTCTGAGGAGAAGAGAGGGGAGGAGGAGGGAGAGGAGAGGAGAGGGGGATGGATGAGGAGCCGAGTGGGAGAGGGGGAAGGAAAGAGGAGCGCACACTTAGATGCTGAACACTCAGATTGCCCATCCCCACTGCACACCTGAAACAGACACACAAACAGCACGAAGCGTCTGGACATCCTAAAAAACATTGCATGCATATTTCCTGCCGTCCATGAAGCGCACACACACACACACACACACACACACACACACACACACACACACACACACACACACACACACATACACCAGCTCTCCGCCACAGAGGAGCTACGTCAGCGTTCTCACTGCGGCGGCTCTTTGTCTGCAAGACAGAAATCTGTTTTACAGAAACGCTCCGTAAAAACACGACATTGTTGTCATATGGACTTATGTCATTATTATAATGTGGCTTTTTTTGTTGTATGTCTGATTGTTACACCAGACAGGAAGGTGTGTGTGTGTGTGTGTGTGTGTGTGTGTGTGTGTGTGTGTGTGTGTGTGTGTGTG
>CM042221.1:27015179-27040179 GCA_023566465.1 Cottus gobio
TTGGTCCTGCAGCTTGTTGGTCCTGCAGCTTGTTGGTCCTGCAGCTTGTTGGTCCTGCAGCTTGTTGGTCCTGCAGCTTGTTGGTCCTGCAGCTTGTTGGTCCTGCAGCTTGTTGGTCCTGCAGCTTGTGTTGGTCCTGCAGCTTGTGTTGGTCCTGCAGCGTGTTGGTCCTGCAGCTTGTTGGTCCTGCAGCGTGTTGGTCCTGCAGCGTGTTGGTCCTGCAGCTTGTTGGTCCTGCAGCTTGTTGGTCCTGCAGCGTGTTGGTCCTGCAGCTTGTTGGTCCTGCAGCTTGTTGGTCCTGCAGCTTGTTGGTCCTGCAGCTTGTGTTGGTCCTGCAGCTTGTGTTGGTCCTGCAGCTTGATGGTCCTGCAGCTTGTTGGTCCTGCAGCTTGTTGGTCCTGCAGCTTGTTGGTCCTGCAGCTTGTTGGTCCTGCAGCTTGTTGGTCCTGCAGCTTGTGTTGGTCCTGCAGCTTGTTGGTCCTGCAGCTTGTGTTGGTCCTGCAGCTTGTTGGTCCTGCAGCGTGTTGGTCCTGCAGCTTGTGTTGGTCCTGCAGCTTGTGTTGGTCCTGCAGCTTGTTGGTCCTGCAGCGTGTTGGTCCTGCAGCTTGTTGGTCCTGCAGCTTGTTGGTCCTGCAGCTTGTTGGTCCTGCAGCTCGGTGGTCCTGCAGCTTGTTGGTCCTGCAGCTTGTTGGTCCTGCAGCTTGTTGGTCCTGCAGCTTGGTGGTCCTGCAGCTTGTTGGTCCTGCAGCTTGTGTTGGTCCTGCAGCTTGTTGGTCCTGCAGCTTGTGTTGGTCCTGCAGCTTGTTGGTCCTGCAGCTTGTTGGTCCTGCAGCTTGTGTTGGTCCTGCAGCTTGGTGGTCCTGCAGCTTGTTGGTCCTGCAGCTTGGTGGTCCTGCAGCTTGTGTTGGTCCTGCAGCGTGTTGGTCCTGCAGCTTGTTGGTCCTGCAGCTTGTTGGTCCTGCAGCTTGTGTTGGTCCTGCAGCTTGTGTTGGTCCTGCAGCTTGGTGGTCCTGCAGCTTGTTGGTCCTGCAGCTTGGTGGTCCTGCAGCTTGTGTTGGTCCTGCAGCGTGTTGGTCCTGCAGCTTGTTGGTCCTGCAGCTTGTTGGTCCTGCAGCTTGTGTTGGTCCTGCAGCTTGTGTTGGTCCTGCAGCTTGTTGGTCCTGCAGCGTGTTGGTCCTGCAGCTTGTTGGTCCTGCAGCTTGTTGGTCCTGCAGCTTGTTGGTCCTGCAGCTCGGTGGTCCTGCAGCTTGTTGGTCCTGCAGCTTGTTGGTCCTGCAGCTTGTTGGTCCTGCAGCTTGTTGGTCCTGCAGCTTGTTGGTCCTGCAGCTTGTGTTGGTCCTGCAGCTTGTTGGTCCTGCAGCTTGTGTTGGTCCTGCAGCTTGTTGGTCCTGCAGCTTGTTGGTCCTGCAGCTTGTGTTGGTCCTGCAGCTTGTGTTGGTCCTGCAGCTTGATGGTCCTGCAGATTGTGGTGGTCCTGCAGCAGCATGCATGATGAGAACACACACCATCAGGGCGGCTGTGTGTTCAGCAGAGGATCCGTCAGCGTCGCCTCCTCACCCGGAGTCTATCGAGGCCTACGAGCTGCTGCTCTGTGTACACAGAGACGTGTGTTTAAAACCCAGGGTTAGCATCCACTGTGCCCCCTTTCTGTTGTATTTCTCTTTCACACACACACACACACACACACACACACACACACACACGGTCAGACCTACGGCGGATCAGTCATGCTGGAGGTCGTCTCTGGGCCGCGTTGACATTGTTGTCTATAAGCTGCTTTGGAGCCAGAGGAGAAGTTTAAAGGACATAGTTTGAACAAGAGGAGGGATTCACACACACCGCTCACACACAACGCTCACACACACTGCTCACACACACTGCTCACACACACTGCTCACACACACCGCTCACACACACCGCTCACACACACTGCTCACACACAACGCTCACACACACCGCTCACACACACTGCTCACACACAACGCTCACACACACTGCTCACACACACCGCTCGTGTCCGTGAGGCAGGGGGAGGCGGCCTTCACTCTGCGTTCGGCCCTTTGCAACGTGAATAGAAGCTGCAGAGCTAATGGCAGCGCTCCCTTTGAATGGAGAAGGATGAACAGCCATGGCCGGCTATGTCGGAGCGTTGGAATCGATTGAGTCGGAGGTGAACCGGAGCGAGCCGGGTGTTGTTTCATGAGATAAATGTGACACAGCTGTTCGTGTCGCTTTTGTTGCTCGGAATTGTCGAGGCAAACCGAATTATGATTATTGAATGGGTGGAAATATGGGCTCAATCATTTATTTCAAATTAATCTGAATGTGATCAACGCCTGGCTCAGGCTGCCAGACATGTTTTATTTTTACAATTTAAATCACATTGTGTTCATTTGTATTTGGCTTTAACTCATTTTTTTATTTTTATTTTTTAATGTGTGGGATTTCATTGCACTCTCAATTAATAATCATATTTAACTGATGAAAACTGTTGAAAACAAAACATATTATTTTAAGGTATATACGATTGCTCGGGTTGTAAATAATAATCAGTGTTTGTTTTCTTTACTTCCCTCCTACAAACAACAACAGTTCATGCAGCTCTGCTGGTCTCATTTCAGCGTTGCATGATTTATGTGTTCAAATTGCATTCCCCTTGTTATTTCCCATCAAACTAACATTTACACTCCTGTGGCTTGTTATAATTATTACTTAGCCCGGATAATGATATGACAATAATAAGGATGGTCTGACGTGCTGTGTGTGACGCAAATGGCCAATAAATCCAGATGTGACTGCTTTAATGAGCAGCTGGTGACAGAGAAGGAGCTGATAAATGACTTTTAGGAGCTTTAAACCCTTCCGCTGCAGGATCCTGCATGTGGAGTTTAATGTGAGCATGACATCATGTAATGAAGCGGCGTGCTGGCTTACAGCCGCCACACATCCACACGGCTGACAGAGACCCAGGACGCGGGCCTCCCTCCTTCTGCCGGTCCTGCACTTCATAAAACAATACATTTGGCATATGAATGATAAAAAACACACAGCTGTGAATACAATCTGTGGCCTTCCCGGTCGTCGTGTGATGGAGCGCCGCACCCGGCTGCACCGTGGCGTTCAGCCGCTCCGCCTCCCAGAGCCTCTGCAGGATGGAGGACGTTCACCATGGCAACCACTAACGCAGCGCAGAGGCGGTGAGATGTCACCGGCCTCGTCTCCACAGGAACCCGCCGGGTTTGATGCCTCGTGGGGTCCACAGCGAACCCCTCTTCCTGCAGGAGCCCAGCAGCCTGTTCAGGGTCCTCCAGCCGCTCGCAGATGACAAAAGAAGCTCCCAACATGGCGTCCTGCGCCGCCACTATTGTCAAGTGTCTCCTTCACATTGTTTCCTATATCGGCTTAGACGGCCCAATCCTGATAATCCCACTGTAGTCTGAGTCAAATACGGGGCCCTGCAGTGTCCTCTCACCTCCTTCTGTACCCTCCTCTTCCTCCTCCTCCTCCTCCTCCTCTCCACATACTGGATTACAGCTGTGTGGCACCTCACAGGTAGAGTCTGATTAAAGTCAGGTTCTGCTTGATAACCTGTTTCTGCTGCTGTGTGCTCGAGGTGATGTTTACATGATGCAACGTTTGCACGTCATGTGTTCAGAGCTCTGCAGCATGCAGCAAGCTGAGTACCAGGCTCAGAGGCAGCGCCTTCAGAGTTGATTTAAAGATAATTCATCTATTTTGGGGGATTATTGAGTTCACAGACTGCTTTATTTTATATATATTTATATTCAAAAGCAACGAGGGTAAATAAATACATTATATCGTATAGATAAATACCTTATATTGTATAAATAAATACATTAAATTGTATAAATAAATACATTACATTGTATAAATAAATGGAGTCACAGATTGAGACTTTCATATATTTAATCTCTGGTGGAGTCACCCCTCTTCTCCACGACGGCCTCGGCCCAAAACAAACATCCCTCATGCGGCCCGGTGGTTAGAGCGTCCCTGACCTGCCCGCTGCCGCTGTGTGTGTGTGTCATGTGTGTGTGTGAGTGTGTGTGTGTGTGTGTGTATGTGTGTGTGTGTGTCGTGTGTCGTGTGTCGTGTGTGTTCGAGTGTTTGTTTTGTCTGCCCCTATCTATAGCTGCGTCCTGCCCCTTTCTTTCACAGTGAAAGAAAGGAACCACACCCCTTAGGCCTCGGTGTGTGTGTGTGTGTGTGTGTGTGTGTGTGTGTGTGTGTGTGTGTGTGTGTGTGTGGCATTTCGCTCTCTTGGGATTTGGGGACTTCTACTGCAGTCTCTGTTCCTCAGCCATTGCTATACACCACCATGCATATACATCTCACAAATAATAATAAAGAACAACGTAGGAAGTTCCATAAAAGTGTTCATTATGTAAAATAAATATACACATGTATACACACATACACAGAATGTGTGTATACATATAAATACCCACATAGGGAAGTTTTAATTAAAGGGAACCCGTAAATAGAGGCGTGTCAACATGTCAATGCAAACATACAAGATTGTGGAAACACACAAGTGGGCTTCAGCCAATGAGAATAGAGCTTGAATGTGACCTGTGCTTGCCTCGTGCATATTAAACCCCAGGAGAGCAAAGCCTCCCTGTTTCCATGTGTCGGTGTGTGTTATTCTGTTATTGCAGCCATCCGGGGTCCTGCGTTATCGGGGCCTCGTTCAGCGAGAGCACTAAGCCGGACGAGTGCACGAGTCAGGATAATTGTTGGTTCTGTCAAGGTGTGTGTGTGTGTGTGTGTGTGTGTGTGTGTGTGTGTGTGTGTGTGTGTGTGTGTGTGTGTGTGTGTGTGTGTGTGTGTGTGTGTGTGTGTGTGTGTGTGTGCAATCCCCCATGGCGTGCGTATGTGTCGTGGTCCATATTATAATTTTAATCTGCTTCAGCACATTTTCTTTTAAAACTATAAGACACACCTGAAACCTGGTGTTGGATTAATTATTCATTCAATATTAAAATCCTGTCAATGTTTTCCTGTGAGAATGTTGTTAGAACCATGAACCAATTATGAAAGATGAAGTTCTGTTCTTTACATTTATTACTTTCAAAGTGAGCTGCAGAGATGCAGAATGGAGAATAAATATAAACACATGTTAACTTGTTCACTTGTATATATATATATATATATATATATATATATATATATATATATATATAGAATAAACATGCATTGTGTTGTAAATGAACATCCTGATGTAAGTGAACATTTTCGTGACATTACAGGACGTCTTATGACTGAAACCCTCTGTCTGGATGTCCACACCAAGCTGCATGTATCAGTAAGCTGCAGGTGATGCTGCTCGCCCGGTGGGGGAGGGTTAGGGTCCAGCTGGAAGAACCAAGACCGGGTCACCGGGCCCAGAACAGCCTGACGATGAAGCATTTCACAGGAATTATGGATTAATCTTTAGGAGCTCTCCAGGATCAAACTAATTAGATGTTTAACCCCTCGTGTCCTGTCTGAGAGCCTCTTGATAAACCGGGATGGAGGATTCAATCTGACCCACATCGGGTTACACGATTTAATTGAACGGCTCCTTGTGAAAAGACGAAAATATAGTTCCTATCATATTATATCCTTCCTCAGGTGAGTGTAACCCTAACCCTGAAAAATGATTAAATTCATAATGAAACATTAGTGCCTCCATGTCTCTGTCCCCAATCCACTTCACTATGTTTGTTATTAATAAAATAACATTCTCCCCTTTCGTTGTATGTCTGAAAAATAAAAACAACTTTGAAGACTTTTGAGCAAAATAGTCTTATTTAAAGGTAAAAGAAAATGTATTAATCCACATTTCTGTTCATATTTTGGGCAGAAACAGCCTCCCAGCTGCAGCCTCACATCTCTTCACATGTTCTGAACTGTTTGTTATTTTGTGCAGAAATCGTCAATACAAATCTAAATATGTGTGAAATTAAATAGAAACTGACGACGCTTGTCAATGAAACTTTGACGAAGAAGCACCGACATTAAATATGATTATTAATTATTTGCTCTTGACCCAGTGGTCCTGGACTGATGGTGCAGTCCGGTTCTGAATAAAACTTTATTGTAACGTTGCTCCATCTCTGGAAATGCTGTCAATCACACTTTATTTAACATTTTACATGATTTATTCATTTTGCTACAAGTGGCATTGTGTGGCAGAAACAACATACCGTTGGGATGAATAATAAATGTGTCACTGAGACATTTACACTTTGAAAGGTCTGTAAACAATGGAAGACGTCTCAGTTTGATTTATGGTTTAACTCCTCAACGTCTGCAATACACAGAAAATACATGAAATATGGCCTTCGACTGTGAAAGTGTATTTATATAAACACAAAGGTTAAAATCCATTAACTTGATATATAATAATCATAAGTCTCGTTTGGGTGACTTCACTTTATGAAGAAGTCCAACCCCAGCATGTCAGACACGCCTTGTCCTTATGTTTTATGATTATGTTTTCATAACCAAAACCACAGTCTACGTGTTTAATTTTGAGATATATTATGTTATATTAAGATATATTGGGAAAGTTGGAGCAAGGTGCCTTGCTCAAGGACATTAGTAATGAGAGAAGAACCCCGAATATGTATTATTACTCCCGTGTTTCCAAACCTCTGGTCCCCGGCCGGCCCGCTGACCATCACGAGGCCTCAACACGGACAACATGGAGGTAAAACATCGGCCTCCAGAGTGAGACGTCATCATGTCTTCTGGAAGTCGCTCAATATGCCGTGGTCGTGAGGAGCGTGCACGTCATGCACGTCGTGCACGTCCTGCATCACGTGATGCACAAATCACGGCTGTGTGTTAAACTGACTGGAAGCAGTCGTTCACTGCGGTGTGACAGCCTTTCAAAAATAAAGCAATCACTCAGCCGCTGTCATTTTATAGTGTTGTAACCCAACGACATGGGGTGTGTGTGTGTGTGTGTGTGTGTCACACATTGTGCGTGTGTGTGTGTGGGCTCCTCATGTGTGTGTGACATAATTCATGAACTACTTCCTGTCCAGGCGCTGCTCTACTGACTGTTTTGAATGAGAGCTTCTCAATGTATTCCACTCTCATGTGTAAACAGCGGGCGGCTCACCTGTGACCCTGTTGTGAGGAGCAGCTCACAGACCAATCACTGAGCAGAGGACTGCACTGCATGTTGAATACGGCCAATCCACCAACTTATTATGGAACTGAATACAAAATCATCTGTAAATGAGGAGCCACCACTCTGTGATCTCATATGAAGGGGAGATCACACTTGCTTGAAGACCTCGGCTCTGCCCATAGATCACTTCTAATGACTGGGTCTGCTTTTTAATGAATTCAAGAAAAATTATTAATCTAACTCTACAATATTTTGAAGAAATAATCCTTTCAGCAATGCATGCATTGTTTGATCAATTAAGTCTATGATGCAATTGCCTGAACTCTGATTGTCTCCCACACAGAGCAGTGTGGTGGTGATTCACTTCCTCAGTGTGTGATTTGATCTAATTCACAAACACAACAGTCTATTTAATCATTAAATCACTGACTCACACATGAGTAACTTGCACAAGGTGCTCCATCTTGCTCAGTGACTTGTTCTTCAGAGCCAATGAGCTGCTTTCTGAACACACACACCGGCTGCAGCAGTAATGTGACTGGCCAGCAGCTTTGGGGTTAGAGGACCAACACAAAGCCGCTCTGAGACCATCATGACTGACAGTGTAATAAAATGTGTATCTCCTTGTTTAGTTTTTATTGTTTGCAGAGACAATTATTTTTTGTTTAATTAACATAATTTGAGCTGTAGCATGAGTAACTGTTTGAAGTAAATAGTTAAATGTACGGTATAAATTAAACCCACATTTTGTCTCCCATAACTGACTTTTACTTACTGTGTTTATTACTGATTATGTGGACTATTTTCTTTTTAATCTGTGGGTTATACGTTGGGTAGAGGAGTGATGCTTTTGACACTCACCGGTTCATCATCTATAGGTGATGGAAATAAAGCACCTTTTCACAGTCCAAGAGGTTTAACTAGGGAAAGGAATCGGATTTCCTATTTGTAGTCCGCCGGAACTTCATTCAATTGTGTATTCATACTCGTGCTGTATTCACGGCTTTCGGCTTTCTTCTTTCAATAAATCCTCTAAAACTCACAACCAAGAGACGTAGTCATTGTGGTGGGTAATGTACACGCGGTGACGCGGTAGAGTCACCATAAAATCAAAGGAGAATCATATGTTGTGCCTCTACTTTACTCGTGCGCACGGAAGGATACGTAACCGCTGGAGGTGTGATGCGGCCTATATAGAAGCGCCGCCATCTTACATTTCCCAGTCTCTGCTGTTCCGGTCAAGTCATTATTGACTGACTGCGGAGGGAGAGGACGGGCTCCCCGCTGACGCTCCTTCTCACCATCCTCCGCTGTATTTTTGCACCCTAAGAGGTTTTAACGCTCCCGGACCCGAGCAGACCGACTTGCTGTGCTGACAACGGTAGGCTCCGTCATTAACCGCCGGCTGTACTCGGGTTGCTCCCTCTTTTCCCGCCGGGCGCGCGGGCCGGCGGTTGGGATTCCGCCGCTGCCGCAGCTAGCGAGCCCGGCAGGTACGTCGGGACACGCCGCTGCGGGGACACACGCCGAGCCGCCGGGCGATGCTCACGGACTTCATGGTAGCGACCCGGGTCGGTGTTCGCGTAGCCGAGACCCGGTCCGTTAGTGGACCACAACCGACGCTAGCTTGACGTGTCCGATGGATTTAATTACGGTATCGTGGGTCCCGGAGTGAGCGCAGATGTGGTGTTCCCGCTTATTTGAATAGTTGACGATGGCTGCGGGTCGTTAACTCCAATATTAGCCAGGTTAACGGCACTACACGACCCGGGCTTGTTTCCTCTAAGGTCGGGTGGTCTAACGTTATCTAAACGGGGAATATGCGGCGATAACTCGGGTGTGTGGAGCTAAGGTGTGTGTGTGAGAGCTGTAGTTACGTGGGTAATAAACTCGATGGGCTAATTAACGTCAGCGAAGTCACGTCTGGTTCATTTCCCCCAAAGTTGAGCTGGAAGTTCGTAAAACTGGAAACTATTAAAGCACCTGAACGTCGCATTGAGCCCGGCGCCGACCCAGTCGCGCCAAACGCGTATAAGCGGTTTTATAATTTAAAGTGTATTTATTTGTTTTACGTCGAAAGGCCCCGTGGTTGTGTTTTCCAGTCTTTTTTTTTTTTTTAAACAAAGACCGACAAAATTCCTTTCATCCGCGGTGCTTTGGGAGGAAGACGAGGCGGAGCCAGCGGGTGAAATGTGAGTCCGTGTCCGGGCAGCGAGCAGCTGTGGGGACGGGGGGGCGCGCGCTGGTATGTGGGTCCTCGGTAAGTGTTGATCCGGGTTTTTAAACGTGGTACCGGCTGCTCACCTTTCCACGTGAGCCCTGTGCACAACAACGTGTGTTTTGGGTCGGCTGCTGGAGGGGTGCAGGCGGGTCCACGTGAAGAATTAAAAGTGTTTTTCTCCATCCGGCCGACATTGAAAACAAGTGATGTAAAAAAAGTGTGTTTGTGGTTTAGTGCCACTGGACGACATGCCGGCCAAAGGGCATATTGTGTTTTTGTTTTTATGGAGAATTATTCCATCGAGCGTGAGGTGATACTGGGTGCAGGATGTTGGCGGCTCATCCAGCGGCTCCAGGTTTTGTATTTATTGTCACGGAAGCTCGGAAACTAAAGTTGTTTATTTTAAATGATAAGATCACGAGAACAGAGGCTTTTTAATCTAATGCAATTACTGAGTAAATGCAGTCTGCTGTGTTTGCATGAGCCAGAAATCACCGCATTGTCTTTTGGTTTGTAAAAAAAAAATGGGTTTGATATTTTTGTTTGCGTCTTTTTTGTGGTGCTTTAGTTAAATCCCCTCATCAGATTACGCAACGGAAACAAAAACTGACAAAACAATCACATCGTCAGCAAAACATCCTTCAGTCGGTGCATTATTACGACTGTAGCGTGGGTGTAGTCTGCAGCCTGCACCGGTAGTGGTTTGTTTTGAGGTGATCCACCTGCGTAATGCTGCTACAGGAACCTCTTCAGTGGTGAAGCCCAATACTGTACATTGTTCTGTTTCTCATGACCCACCTTTGTGTTAATTTGTATGCAATTTGTCGGTCTGAAGCAGATTTTTAAATGTACAAACTTGCAATATTGTTTTAATTACCCCTCCTCCCCCATTTTTGTTTTGTTGAACAGATGGATAATTATTGAGCCGAATAAGAGGAAAGTCAGCATGATGTGTGCATTGCTTGGATGTTTCCTGGTGCTCGTGTCTCTCGGTGGGTTCCCATCATTCTGCAGTTGAAACTGCAGCGGCTGCAGGCGTGGAGCTCATTGTGTTGGCAGCCGTCAGCGTGCTGCTGACCCTGCACATTACACGGCTAACACTGGAGCCTGTGGCGGCTCCTGTCTCTCTGCTTGCACCCGTAATACTGCTGGTTTGGGTCATTAACTAATATGGATGTATTGAACTCGCTAGGTTTTTTTTCCCACTTGAGAAGAAATGGACCTTGCAGGAGTTCAGATGGATCTAGCTCTTTTGATGTTTGTTCTAAAAAACAAAATACATTATTTTTCTTTAACCCAAGCATGGTGTTCGCTCTAACTAATTCATTTGATGTTATTTAAATGCAGCCGCATGCTAGGAAGACGCTGTAAAATTGAGCTACAAATGTCTGCAGGCCAAAAGAGGCAAATGCAATTTTTAGAGTGATTCATAAACAGATTTTTTTTTTTTAAGAAAAGGTAATTTGATACCGTTTTCTTTAGGTAAACCTCCAGGCTCACCTGAACCCCCTTTGTGGATCACATATGCTGACAAAATGGCTTTTTTTCCCTTTTCATCAAGAGCAAATATGATTGGACAGTTTAGATGTGTAACGCTGCTTTGAAATCCAACTATTAATTAATATTTGATCTTCAAACTTCCTGGTTTTTTTTAGTGATGTAATTGAGTGTTATTGTGTTCTTGCGTTTGCAATATTGATTTTTTTTTTTTATCTGATGGAAGGTGTTTAGTGAGGCCAGAGTTCCCACATGGCTTACAGATTTATTTCACGCTCCGAGCTTCTGATGTGTCCAGATAATTGGTTGAACTCGTGCATATTAGACTGTAGGTGTCACTGAAGGAACCTGTAATAACTCACTGTTTCCGCTTGTCTGTGGTGTTTGGGATGAAGCTATCTCGGGGTAGTTGTCAGTCACCTGGCTTCATGCCTAATCCTGATTGAGTTGCCCTTTGTGCAATGTAGCAGGTGTTGAAAGGTTGAACCACCATGTATGAGATGGATCTCTACTATCGGGGCGTGTCTTCATGGTTGAAATGGGCTTTCCATAATTGTATTATAATTTTCTGCCTTGTGTTACCATCAATGTCCTAGCTGTGCTGCATCCAGCTCTGTTTACTTATGTTATGAGTTGTACTCTGAATGGAGCAACCCTAACGGACTAAATGGACTTATGTTCTGTGAGCCGATGTAAGAACCAAACCTCCCAACAAATGGTTTTACCGTTTCACCTTCTTTATGCTGCCTCGCTTCCCGTTTGTCATCCACACATTGCTGAACTCTCTATAGGAACGCCATGTTTTTCATTACTACTTTCAGGGCAGGGAACCAGAATGAAGTGCACTATTCCTGGCCGTCCAGTGCTGGAGCAGTAAGCCTGTCATTTGTGTGTTGACCTGGGACAGAAGGCCTGTGATTACCCCTCACTTCACAGGGCTGTGTGTGTCTGTGAGCATGCACACTGCCTTGACTTTGTTGTGTGCCTAGCAGGTAAAATGTTTGCTTAATCCCTACAAGCCAGGCGGCATGTATCACATTCCATATATCATTTCATCCCACACACTGAAGACAGCCATCTGACTCTGGTAGCTGGTGTGTCACTCATTAGGCGTCTGGTTTCAATTGTATGGCTTTTAACTGGACCAGGCACAGCTCTACATATTGGATTTCACATCTGGCTTCAAAGAAACTGTGCGTTTAGATTTATGTGGCCGGGCTGCTCGCCTGATATCAAGGCTCTCTGACCATCGGCACAGAAAGCTCATTACAGTGAGTCTGACTTTAGGGGTAAGGCTGCTATTTGCGTGTCCCAATTGGAGACCAGACTTTGCTGGTTTGCCCATCAAAAAAAACCCGACATCTGGCTTTGGATGCTGCGCCGGTGATAAAAACCCACATTTTCCACCAGTGTGAATGAGAAATGGTTCCACTGTGCACTTTGATTGTATGTTTGATTTGCATGCAGCTTTGTGTGGGACATATGGCAGCCATTAGGGCAGGGCTGGGTTATGTGAGGGCAGGCCTGCTGTGTGAATCGTGAGTTTGTGTGTTTGTGGCTGGAAGCAGCAGTCTTGCGGCCTGACTGGAGATGTTTGAACACAAGAAGAAATCCAGAGCAGTAGTAGAGTTATCCATGAGTGTATTTGCATATTGGCAGCCGTTTGACTCCACACACTCCCACACACTGAATGTTTACCACAACAGGCCTGGCTGCTGCGTATTGTGGCTCTTTCATTTAATTTAGTCCAGTTTTTGTGCTTCATCGTTTCCTTCAATGATGTTCTGCCTTCGGATCACTTGTATGGAATGTTTTCAGGCAAGATATTAAAAAGTCTTCAAGACTGAAGCGAGGAACGGCGATGGTGTTCTGTTTGATATTGTTTACAGTATTTGTTGGTGTAGTGTCTCGAATCCTCTCAGGACACTGAAGCGGTTAACAGAGATCAGCCAGGACCGCTTCGATAAATGTTTGCACTAAAACGATAAACCTCTTTAAAATAGGCAGATGTTTCTTACATACAACCGGGGCCGATCACCATTACCCAAAATGCACTCTGCCACACTGTGCCGCTTACCTCTGGGCCAGAAAGCTTCCCAGAGGTTCAGAGGGTCTCTATTGAAATAATAAAGGTGATTACATCACGTAGCGGGACCTCCATGGTTCAGGGTTGTGATCATTTCCTGTTAAAACATTTGCATATCGTTACTGTGACAACGTTAACTACCGTCTTTGGCTGACTTAATGAGACCTCTGGCAGAGCCCTGCAGCTCCTGCTCAGTACAAGTCATTTTAACGGTAATTGTCTATTTCCAGATGGCAGATGTTATTTATTGCCTTTATGTTTTTATTCTATTACAACCTCCAAAATCGGTCCGACTTGAGCGTATCGTTGAGGGATCGCACACGTGAAATATGAAATGAGATTTTTCACGGCCAATTTTCCATTTCTGTCAGACAGCCACATCAAAGTCGTTGCCGTCGTACACCTGTTGCATCGAGCCTTGCGGCAAGAAATGGCTCCGCTCAGAATATGAATCTATTTTTTTATTTGTCCCCATGGAAAGTAAATGTGTTGGTCGGCCAAATATTCCTTCTTCCTAAGAAGAGGTTTGTTGGTTTAGTGTCATTGGTGACGTTAGTTCACAGGGTTGGAGTGACGTCTCTGTGTGGTGAGGACAGCATGCTGATGTTATTAAATAAATGTATATATACACGCCATGTAGTGTTGTCTCAATGGAGGTGCTAAACCAATCCTGGTGAAGCAGTATCTGTCTAATGAAGGTAACTGAAGGCATTTTATGTACTTGTAAAGAATGTGTAGTCCTGTATATTTTCATATTGTAGATTGTGTAGAACAATATAATAATAATAATAATGTAATAGTGTGTTGGCAGGGCTGTGCTTTACACGTGGTTAGTTTACTGTAGGAAAGCCTCGTTAGTCACCTGCTTTCTCTAGGAACGTATGAATGCATATTTTGGGCTCATTTTGTCCATGGTGCTGCATGAGTTAACAGGATTTGATCTCTAGTTTCCTGTATGCTTGGTCTTGAAACATAATAAACATCATTTTAGCCATGCTTTTTCTTCTGCATTTCTTTCATCTCCTAATTTTGTGTGTTACCGTCATAACATATCTTTTGTGTATGAATTTGAAATCCTACTTTTCCTTCCCCTGGTTTCTTCCTGGATGAATCCCCTCCCCTGGCTCAGCCTCTCCTCTGCCATAGTGTTTACTTTCCTGCAGAGTGTGGTTTTGGCTTCAAAGCCAGCTCAAGAATGCGTTTGCCCTCCTCCCTTCTGCTGCTCCCCACCCAGTGCTCCACTTCCCCCGTCCTTTCCCACCCAAATACTTTCTAGCTGCTACTCTTAATGGTGGCTTTGTGTGGGAGCCTTTAACCGACGAGGCCGGAGAGAAAGCACTGGAAACGTACTCCTCTGGACTGTTTCCTTCTGAACAAACACACTTTTTTTTTTTAACTGTTTTTCTGCCGTTGATGTTAATTAGTTGATATTTAACTGGAAGGAAAGACTGCTGGTGAGCTGGTGGAGGGTTGTGATGCTGTTACTGACTGCTTTCTCTCCTGTTTTCAGATCAGGAAGCTGTGTCGGCCGCGGTTTGAGAAAGGAACATGGCTTCCCAGGGTGAGTTGATGGTTTTCAGACCCACAGACACTTTCACCTCCCTGCTCTCAGCTTCATCATTTGTCTGCATCTCTCTCACACACACACACACACACACACACATTGACCAGTATGCAACGTGTTAAACTTGCAGCATTTCTCCCGCTGCAGATTTATGTTCTCATTAGAGCAAAGTGAATTAGTTATTGATTTCAATTTGAAACTCGGAGCGCATGCAAAATCAAACTTTATGCCTGAAGAGACTTTACTGATAAATCACACATCATTGACGTAAGAAACTAAGCAAACGGCAATAAATTCATCATATTGCCTTTAGACCAAATGTTCACAACAATATAATATCACCACATTGCATAACTTGTTCTCTCCATACACTCTGCTACTGCAAAGTTGGTTCGAATTACTTTATTATGTTGATGCTCAATTTCTAATGCTTGGTCCCTTTCCAGCTGATCTGATGGAGCTCGACATGGCCATGGAGCCGGACCGTAAGGCGGCCGTCAGTCACTGGCAGCAGCAGTCCTACCTGGACTCAGGCATCCATTCAGGGGCCACCACAACCGCTCCCTCTCTCAGCGGGAAGGGCAACCCGGAAGAAGACGACGTGGACAACCAGGTCATGTACGAGTGGGAGCAGGGCTTCAACCAGAACTTCGCCCAGGAGCAAGTACAAGGTAGGTCCTGCTCCCTTTTGGCCATGACGGCGGTCTGAATCCCGGTACAGCCACGTAACCGTTCTTCTGCCTCTGCCAGACATCGATGGGCAGTACGCCATGACGCGCGCCCAGCGGGTGCGTGCGGCGATGTTCCCGGAGACTCTGGAGGAGGGCATGCAGATCCCCTCCACGCAGTACGACGCAGCCAACCCCACCAACGTCCAGAGGCTGGCCGAGCCGTCGCAAATGCTCAAACACGCCGTGGTCAATCTGATCAACTACCAAGACGATGCGGAGCTGGCGACCAGAGCGATACCAGAACTCACCAAGCTCCTCAACGATGAGGACCAGGTGGGTGACCGTAGACCGTGGCCTTTGAATTGTTCTGGTTTTCCCTGCGCTCCTTCCCTAACGCGTAGCCCCGCCCCCTCCAGGTCGTAGTAAACAAAGCAGCGGTGATGGTCCACCAGCTCTCAAAGAAAGAAGCTTCTCGCCACGCCATCATGCGCTCTCCTCAGATGGTGTCGGCCATCGTCCGGACCATGCAGAACACAAACGACGTGGAGACGGCTCGCTGCACCGCGGGAACGCTGCACAACCTGTCCCACCACCGGGAGGGCCTGCTGGCCATCTTCAAGTCTGGAGGGATACCGGCTCTAGTCAAGATGCTTGGGTATGTGAGGCGGATGGAAGTATACAGGATTAGGAAGGGAGCTTTTGTTTTTGATGTGCTGCAGGGAGCGGTGGGTCAAAAGAATTGTGCTGTTTTAATCCAGAGTTCAACAACATAGGCATAACCTTTAACTGCTAACTCATCAAAGGCAGAGAGGAAGCACCTCTGAGGGACCTGATCCAATACAGTTCTAGTGGATATTTCCCAGCGGGTCAGTAATCTAATGAGCCTTTGTTTGTGCTGCAGTTCACCGGTGGACTCGGTCCTCTTCTATGCCATCACCACTCTGCACAACCTCCTCCTGCACCAGGAAGGAGCCAAGATGGCGGTCCGCCTAGCCGGGGGTCTTCAGAAAATGGTGGCTCTGCTCAACAAGACCAACGTCAAGTTCTTGGCCATCACCACCGACTGCCTCCAGATACTGGCCTACGGAAACCAGGAAAGCAAGGTGAGGTGACGTGTGTGTGTGTGGACACATGTAGTGTTTCCGATGTGTAAGGTCATGTGTGATGGCGTGCCGACATCAAAGCGCTGACCTTTCCCGGCCTTCTCCTCCTGTGTAGCTGATCATCTTGGCCAGCGGCGGCCCTCAGGCCCTGGTCAACATCATGAGGACTTACACCTACGAGAAGCTGTTGTGGACGACGAGCCGCGTCCTCAAAGTTCTGTCGGTCTGCTCCAGTAACAAGCCCGCCATTGTGGAAGCTGGTATGTTGGGTCTGCTCAACCATTCAGTGTTTGTAATGTGAGCTTCAATGCCTGTACTGTTCTGTACTGTGTTCATTGGGGAGGTTCTTCAGGAACATAAAGTGATTGGACGTGTTCTCCCCCTGTCCAGGAGGCATGCAGGCTCTGGGGCTCCACCTGACAGACCCCAGCCAGAGACTGGTCCAGAACTGTCTCTGGACTCTCAGGAACTTGTCCGACGCTGCCACCAAACAGGTGATGAGACGCCCCTCGTACAAACATTGAGATCTGATTTTTGTCAGTGAGACTCTGCAGAAGGACGATTTACTCATCTGTCCTTTCGTACTAAATCCAGTGTCTTACTCTCCAGGAGGGGATGGAGGGACTCCTAGGAACTCTGGTCCAGCTGCTCGGCAGTGACGACATCAACGTGGTGACCTGTGCTGCCGGCATCCTGTCCAACCTGACCTGCAACAACTACAAGAACAAGATGATGGTCTGCCAGGTGAGGACCTGTACTTCAGTCTGTCCACTCTGAATTAGTCAAAGTGAGTCTCTGGCGTCTCCGTTGATCTGTTAAACTTCCCGTTTCTTCGTAGGTCGGCGGTATCGAGGCATTAGTTCGCACCGTGCTCCGGGCCGGGGACCGAGAAGACATCACAGAACCGGCTATCTGCGCCCTGCGCCACCTCACGTCCCGGCACCAGGACGCCGAGATGGCCCAGAACGCCGTCAGGCTGCACTACGGCCTGCCGGTGGTCGTCAAACTGCTGCATCCGCCGTCCCACTGGCCGCTCATCAAGGTGCTCGCACAAGCAGCTCGTCACGTCTTTACCTTTAGTTCCAATCGGTTAACGCCTTGAATCCAAAACAATGGGCCAAATCTGTCTTTGTGGGAAAGTAGAGTTGGCTGTTGGTCCATGATGGCTGCGTGGGCTCTCAGGACTGAAGGCTTCTGTACAATTACAGTTTTAGGCCCATCAAATGTAGAGTACTGGTGTGTAGTATCGTGTTGGTCATTTGTACTGATGGACATAAAAAGCCTTTGATGAGACAAAGTTAAATTACAAACCAATCCATCATCTAGAAGGACAGACTTATTGATGAAGAATTTGTTGTAAATGCAAACCAGATGTGACTAATGGCTTCCTACAGTTAATAGTGTGACCCGCCTTAATGGACTTTGTAAATGTGTGTTCAGGCGACCGTGGGTCTGATCCGTAACTTGGCTCTGTGCCCCGCCAACCACGCTCCTCTGAGGGAGCAGGGGGCCATCCCCAGACTGGTCCAGCTGCTGGTCCGAGCCCACCAAGACACACAGAGACGCACCAGCATGGGGGGCACGCAGCAGCAGTTTGTGGTGAGGGCTGACACACACACACACACACACACACACACACACACACACACACACACACACACACGGGATAAGTAATGGGAGTATGAGACATGCAGAAATTGTACACCCGGAACTGATGTTAGATCAGTGAGTTTCTTTGTGTGATTCCCGTCGTTGCTCCTCTTACGAGTCTTGAAGGACTCCTTCCTGTCTGAGCTCGACTCATTCAGTGTGTGTGTGTGTGTGTGTGTGTCATCAGGAGGGCGTCCGTATGGAGGAGATCGTGGAGGGCTGCACAGGAGCGCTTCACATCCTGGCCAGAGACGTCCACAACAGAATAGTCATCAGAGGACTCAACACCATTCCACTCTTCGTACAGGTAAACATGTCATACACATCATTAAAACAAAATGATGTCACCATGTGATGTGAGTACTGAGAATACACATATATATATATATATATATATATATATATGTATATATATATATATAAAATCTTCTGTCTGTGCAGCTGTTGTATTCTCCCATCGAGAACATCCAGCGTGTAGCAGCAGGCGTGCTGTGTGAGCTGGCCCAGGACAAAGAGGCTGCTGAGGCCATCGAGGCCGAGGGCGCCACCGCACCGCTCACGGAGCTATTGCACAGCCGCAACGAGGGAGTCGGTACGTTCACGCAAAACACACCGACACACGAGAGCTTCTTAAGCTGTGCAGGCGTCCAGCCGGCCTCCACACTGGAGTGAAGCCTCTGGACCTGCAGTGAGTTTCCTCTTCCTCTTCCCTCAGCGACCTACGCTGCAGCCGTTTTGTTCCGCATGTCGGAGGACAAACCCCAAGACTACAAGAAGCGCCTCTCCGTGGAGCTCACCAGCTCGCTCTTCAGGACTGAACCGATGGCCTGGAACGAGGTGGGACGCGCTACACTCAAACACTGAATTAGACGCTCGTGCACAGGAAGTGGACTTCAAAGTGTAAATAAAATCTGTCTGTGTGTTGCTCTGCAGACCGGAGACCTGGGATTGGATATCGGCACACAGGGAGAGCCTCTGGGCTACAGACAGGAAGGTGAGTCGCCTCTTCAAGAGCGTTGGTCTCTAAGCCTCCTCCGCTTGATAACTAAATGTTGTTCCAGTCGTATGACTGAGCTCATCCCAGTGTGATCGGCTGGTAAACGGGAGACTTGACACATTGAAGGGCAATAATGCTTTCACGTTGGGGATGAGCTGTCACTCAGAATGACACCTGACATGACGGGTGGCTCCAAGAAATGCAAAACCGGTGCTTTTAGTTATCGTCACAGTTTCCCATCAAAATGCTCCGAGTGTCCCGGGACCGTCAGCACTAATGCCGGCTTTACTTCCTGTTGGAGGATCCAAACTAACAGTGTTCAGTCCAAAGTCCTTCAGGGCTGTGGCTCGAGTCCACCGATGGTTTTGTGTGCTGTTGTGTTGCTGTGTGTTGTGTTTGCGTCATCGTACTACTGTGTGAACAGCTTGGTTTGTTAACATGCTTCTAACAGCTGCTCTGCTTCCCCCGCCTCTCCCCCATCCACTCCTTCCTCCCCCCCAGACCCAAGCTACCGTTCCTTCCACTCAGGGGGTTACGGAGGGGACTCGATGGGCATGGAGCCCATGATGGACCATGATCTGGGCGGGGGCCACCACCCCGGCCAGGACTACCCCCCTGTGGACGGGCTGCCTGACCTGGGACACGCCCAGGAGCTGATAGAGGGCCTGCCCCCCGGCGACTCCAACCAACTGGCCTGGTTCGATACCGACCTGTAAATACGAAGACCAACATTACACTACACTTTCTACTAGGTGAGCCTCTCCACTGGAGCACTGGCCCACGTGATTCAGGGGCCTTTGGGGGGGGTGGGATGTCAAGTGTTTATGGCCGAGGGGGGTGGAGGAGGGTGGATGTACTCACTGGCTGCTGCATGTTCAGACACTTCCTAATTACAAAGGTGTGTGTGTGTGTGTGTGTGTGTGTGTGTGTGTGTGTGTGTGTGTGTGTGTGTGTGTGTGTGTGTGTGTGTGTGTGTGTGTGTGTGTGTGTGTGTGTGTGTGTGTGTGTGTGTGTGTGTGTGTGTGTGTGTGTGTGTGTGTGTGTGTGTGTGTGTGTGTGTGTGTGTGTGTGTGTGTGTGTGTGTGTGTGTGTGTGTGTGTGTGTGTGTGTGTGTGTGTGTGTGTGTGTGTGTGTGTGTGTGTGTGTGTGTGTGTGTGTGTGTGTGTGTGTGTGTTTCTCTCACCTCCTACCCTCTTTTTATCCCATTCCATCATCCTTTGCAGCTGTATCATGTGATCTGGATGAACCTGCATCGTGATTCGCCCATATGGAGGAGGCGGGGTTTCAGAAAGTGCCTGAAGATGACTCAACAACAGCAAGCAGAGTTTCCTGTCTATGGGAACTCCATTGGGACAAACTAGAGTGAAGTGCGGTTCTGTTCTCAGCCGGACGGCGGGCTGACTCCTGACATGACACACAGATTTTGATCTCAATAATTGATTTTTGAAAAAATGCTTTTTATGTACTTTTTTCATTTTTACTTAATTTGGTTGTTTTCCTCTTTTGTTATTTCCCCCCCCATCAAGTCTATAATGGTACAAACTGATTCTAGTTTTTTCATTATACTGAATTCTATTCATCTCTTGTTTTTGCAGTCCCTTGTATTTTAAGTCTCTGGTAGTGTAGAGTTCTTTTATTTTTTATTTTTGTGGTAATGCTCCATCCAAGTAAAGAATCTGATCACATTTTAAATGGTGTCCAAACACTAAAGTTAATCAGTTGAATTGTATTCTGAAGTGTAACATTGTGTAGCTTTTGTATAAAAAACAAAACATGAATTGGAAATCATGGTCCAAATATCAAGCTATTTTCTTGCTTTAAAGGTGGACACTGATGTGTCTCTGCTGTTCCAAAGGGGGTGTGGCTGACCTAGCTGGATGGGTGTGGCTGGGGCAGGAGGAGGGCTCTTATTGGTCTGTTACTAGGGGGGAGGTAGTTGGAGGAGGAGCTGGTTGCTGTAGCCTGCTGTGTTCTGAAACAATAAAAAGGACTGTCATTTCACCCGGACGCCTCCGCGTCTGATTTCACAAGTTAAACCAGACCAATGCTGCTGTACCGTTAAACCAGACTGATGCTGCACCGTTAAACCAGACCGATGCTGCTGCACCGTTAAACCAGACTGATGCTGCTGCTGCACCGTTAAACCAGACTGATGCTGCTGCTGCTGCACCATTAAACCAGACCGATGATGCTACTGCACCATTAAACCAGACCGCTGCTGCTGCACTGTTAAATCAGACCGAGGATGCTACTGCACCGTTAAACCAGACCGATGCTGCTGCTGCTGCACCGTTAAACCAGAATGATGCTGCTGCTGCTGCTGCAGCACCGTTAAACCAGACTGATGATGCTACTGTACCGTTAAACCAGACCGATGCTGCTGCACCGTTAAATCAGACTGATGATGCTGCTGCAACGAGGCTGACTGGGAGTACGGAGGCCGGTGGTTTGATGCCCAACGTTGCAGTTTGATGGACGCTCTGACGTTCAGCTGAATTTTGGAATTTATGCTAATTTAAAATATTGTTTTAATCTTAAATACAACTGGGGTGCATAGTTATTTTAACAATGACTGTTTACATCAGTCCGCTTATAATAAAGACCACACGAGACAATAGTAACTAATAAGCATTTTATTCCCAGACTGACCTCATCTTGAAAGAACAATCAAACTAATTTATTTATGAAAGTTACATCAAGAGAAAAAACTCGTTAATCACCTGAATCACCCTCCCTCTCATCTACCTGTCCCCTCCCCCTCTGAAGGTCAAACCAGTGAATCCTGATATTGTGATATTAATATTTCTCTGCAGCATGAGGGCTGAATGCCTCTAAACACTTGAGATCAGGTTTTGGGCCTTGAGCCCACCCCCCACCCCCCCCACACCTGCTTGAGATTTTGCAAGGCATTCCTCAGGTTGCCATGGTAAAGGCTGAATAACATCATTTGGGTTGGGATCCCAGCCCAGACCTCCTCTCTCCTTCCCACTCTCCTTCTGTCTCCCCCCCTGTCCTTTCTCCTAAAACCTCTGCTCCACTACTTCTACTAATAAACCAGTGGGAGTGGGCCAGTCTCAGCACTTAGAGAGAGAGAGAGAACACATCTGACGGCATGAGTGTGATAGAGAGATATGCAGAGGGAGGGAAAGGGTGTGTGTGTGTAGTCAGTGAGTGTTTGTGGGGTGCACGCCCAAAGAGTGTTTGTGTGTAGTCAGTGTGCGTCTGTGTGTAGTCAGTGTGCGTTTGTGTGTAGTCGGTGTGTCTGTGTGCGACAAGTCGCTAGTCTGATACATCAAGACATCAAAGGGAACGGTCGCTACGGCGACAAAACCCTCGGCTTGAAGTGGCCCACGTGCTCATGAAAGGCCTCCGATGCACATGAACACACGCTCGGCATCCTGGGTAAATATCAGCTGCGAGAAGGTTGTTTTTGTTTTCATATGTGAAATATTGTCAGATTGGATGCAGCATGAGGTCATCATATAAATAAGAGTTTGAGAGTAGAGCCCTTATTTAAAACATGTAGAAATTATATGTTTAATGGCACAATAATAATAAATGATAATGATAATGAGGATTAGTAATCCATCCATCCATTTTCCACCGCTTATCCGGGGTCGGGTCGCGGAGGCAGCAGGTCAAGCAGGCTGACCCAGACTTCTCTCTCACCCGCAACATCTACCAGCTCATTCTGGGGGATCCCGAGGCGTTCCCAGGCCAGCTGGGAGATATAATCCCTCCAGCGTGTCCTGGGTCTTCCCCGGGGCCTCCTACCAGTTGGACGTGCCTGGAAAACCTCTAAAGGGAGGCGTCCTGGAGGCATCCTAATTAGATGCTGAACCACCTCAGCTGACTCCTTTCGACACGAAGGAGTAGCGGCTCGACTTCAAGCTCCCTCCTGATGTCCGAGCTCCTTACCCTATCTCTAAGGCTGAGCCCGGCCACTCTACGGAGGAAACTCATTTCGGCCGCTTGTATCCGCGACCTCGTTCTTTCGGACACGATCCAAAGCTCGTGACCATAGGTGAGGGTTGGGACGTAGACCGACCAGTAAATTGAGAGCTTTGCCTTTCGGCTCAGCTCCTTCTTCACCAAGACGGCCCGGTGCAACGCCTGTTTTACTGCTGCAGCCGCACCGATACGCCTGTCGATCTCCCGCTCCATTTTACCCTCACTCGTGAACAAGACCCCGAGATACTTGAACTCCTTCGCTTGTGGTAGGCACTCTTCATTCATTATTATTATTATGTATTCTCATACTGATACCCCAGAAAGTGAGATGTCTCTCATCACCGAGCCACACCCCTTCAAAATAAAAGTATTGCATCTTTTCAGGATGAGTCACTTAAAGCTCCAAACTTTCCCTGTACGTTAACAGGAAACGAGGGGTGGGCCTAGTGTTTCAAAATAAAAGCCCCAGAAGGTAACCATCTTAGCAGGTGATAAAATAAACTGTTAAAGTAAACTAAAATGTTCATATTTAACCCATTCCTTCTTTCCAACTATTCACCTTCACAAAGATTAGCCAGTAATTCAGTGTCAGTCTTTCAAAAGATCTTAAAATAAACTTCATATAGTATGCCATAACGCTTTTATTATAAAGTCAAAATATGTTTTAGAATCATAGTACAGTATACAAATACCATACATTCATAGTATAGTATGCCATAATATGTATGTATAGTATCCCATTAAAAGCTATTCAATTATGTCATAAAAAGTCATAGTATATCATAAGTCATGATGTAGTAGCTCATAAAATGTCATAAAAGTCATAGTTTCTATAGTATTTAAAATGTCATTAGAAATCATGTCTTGTGTTGAGTCATCTTCAGCATTTCCATTAACATCTTCCTGAACTCTGTCAGATGTGTGTGTGGTGCCGGCTGCTTCCTGTTGTTGACGAGAGACTCAAAGAAGTTGTTTTGAATATATAATAATAATAAGTCCTCGCTCTCTGTGACTCACTGACACAGTGTGGACATGTTCACATGCATAGAAATAAGATGTGGACAGCTGGAGGACAGCATCCATACAGATGTGTTGTGTCAATGATGACTCACAGAAATGAACCCTTTACATGAACACGTGAAGAAATCTGGTTTTTGACACAATTATAAATTATATGATTTTGTCCATTCTATAATTATTCAAATTGTTATATCAGAATATAATGACGGGAAGGAATATTTCCCAATGCATTAATAAGCTGTCTAATGGGACATTCAAACAGCAGAAACTCACACCGCTTGGACAGGCTCAAGGGGCCAAGAGGCTTAGGGTCAAGGGGCTAAGGGGCTAAGGCTCAAGGGGCTAAGGGGCTAAGGGGCTTAGGGTCAAGGGGCTAAGGCTCAAGGGGCTAAGGGGCTTAGGGTCAAGGGGCTAAGGCTCAAGGGGCCAAGAGGCTTAGGGTCAAGGGGCTAAGGGGCTTAGGGTCAAGGGGCTAAGGCTCAAGGGGCTAAGGGGCTAAGGGGCTAAGGCTCAAGGGGCTAAGGGGCTTAGGGTCAAGGGGCTAAGGGGCTAAGGGGCTTAGGGTCAAGGGGCTAAGAGGCTTAGGGTCAAGGGGCTAAGGGGCTTAGGGGCCAAGAGGCTTAGGGTCAAGGGGCTAAGGGGCTTAGGGTCAAGGGGCTTAGGGGCCAAGAGGCTTAGGGTCAAGGGGCTAAGGGGCTAAGGCTCAAGGGGCTAAGGGGCTTAGGCTCAAGGGGCTAAGGGGCTAAGGGGCTTAGGGGCTAAGGCTCAAGGGGCTAAGGGGCTTAGGCTCAAGGGGCTTAGGGGCTAAGGCTCAAGGGGCTAAGGGGCTTAGGGTCAAGGGGCTAAGAGGCTTAGGCTCAAGGGGCTAAGGGGCTAAGGGGCTAAGGCTCAAGGGGCCAAGGGGTTGTATAGTCTCTTAATTAGTCAGGTGTGTTTTGGGGTAACATAAATGAAGGCTATTGGACGGATGAATCAGGGCAGGAAGAATGTTGCTCCAATAACAAGAAACCATTGATGACACATTAAAAATGTCCTTTTCTCTGGAGTCCACCATCAACATCATTGAAAACTCCATAATAAGAACTGGTCTGTAACC